>JBCJKH010027591.1:0-12411 GCA_039877255.1 Loriculus beryllinus | reverse complement strand
AAAAAAAAAAACAAACAAACAAAAAAAACAAACCTAAATAAATATGTTATCTCAGGGTTTATTAATTTTATAGACCAGCTTGCAAAATCTTAAATAATGACAGAGAAGTGTCTTCAAAGAAAGGATTTGGTCTTCATTGAGATCAAGAATTAGTCTGGTTCTCCATGACCTTTCTATGCATTTTGCTGTACACACACACGCAGAGTAATAAAAGAAGAATACAGTAGAGGGGATTTGGTCCAGCTCCTGAATTATAACTCAGTGACTGTTACAGAGTTGTGCATGAAAGTCTGTCTGCCTGGATAGAGCCAGTGACAACAGGCAACCTCTCTTCAGCAAACAAGGAGAGAAATATGGAAAAGATGTGATTCATTTTTTACTTGTGGTGCCTAATTAAACTTAATTAAGGTTGTGCTGAGGGATCTTGAGCAGCATGCACAAAGGATATCTGCTTCCTGATTGTCTTTAGCTTTGAGAAAGCTTTCCTTTGAGAAAGGAAGGTTTCCTACCAGAAAGAAAAATATCCTTATGAAATACATGTGTTCAATGTTCCAATCTAAATTTAACAGATAAAATGTCAGTGCTAGTCAAATGTTTTTTAAATGACCTAAAAGCACTAGAATTACAGTAAAGAAGATTCTCTAATCTTCTAATTAAGATACTAAAAAAACCCAAAAAACCTAATCAATTCACAATTTGAGTATATGTTCCCTTAGACAGCACTAAAATTAATAATTATTTTCATCACTGATTTTAAACTGACTAACCTGATGACCCTAAAAATTAATCAAGCTTGGCAGCCACACAATTTACTGGAATCTTCTCTTCCACTATGGGTCATCATCTCAAGTTTCACAGTTACAGACACCATTGTTGTACTATGCACATCCTTGACTTCATTACATACTGGATGGCAGTGTGGAAGGCTTTTGCTCAAAATATCCTTCATGGGAATAACTTCATACGAAATTGTAAAATTAAAAATAAAACGTATTTTATTTTAACACATCAGATTATAAGTAGTGGAACACTTAGGGAAGGGTGTGTCTCCTGCTTCTTATTAGAATGACATTACTTGATGAAAGACCCTTGTTTAAGTCGATTATAACTTCAGTGCTGCCTGGTCTGAAATTTTTCACATTACATATCTGACTTAGAATTTTCTTTGTTTGTGGAAAATTTCAGTTAAAGTAATTTAGCGATTTCTGAGAATGCAGCAGAGACATGAACAGTAATGCACAGCATCAACAGATTAACACGAAATCTTGTTTTAAATTCTGTGGTTTGAGGCAGAAAATAAAATTTGGAAGTGAACTGGCTATGTCTGGGATTAAATGAGAAAAGGGAGACTGATATTATTGGAGGGAATGATACCAAATAAAGATTCGAAAGCACAGTTCACTCCCCACCAAAAGGAACACCCGATCTATTTATGCACTTCATTTGATATGTGGAAATCCTAAACTAAAGAATTCATGATCAAGACGGTTGAAACTTTCCCTGAAGGTTTGGATTTTTTTTCCTTGCCCTTGTCACAGAATTCCTGCATTATAATAAAAAATAAGGAATATTTTGTAAATCTTGCTTCTTAATCTCTGCTAATTATGTTTCTTCAGTTTGGGGCAGTGCAGTGAGGAAACGTAAGATGAGATTCAGACATGAAGAAGGTCTGGAGATTCAGTTACAGCTACAGCTGATGGTGTGGAAAATATGGTTTTGCTATACATATTTCTATGTATTTTTCAAAGTCCTGAGGCAGATAATCAACAGGAGAAAATTCAGGAAATGGACTGCAAAAAGGAGAGCCCTTCAAATCTATGGATTTCTGGGCCTTACGTCTTTCTCTGCCTCAATTCTTTACTTGAAAATATGGAAGACAAGAGCAGAGGGCATTGTGAAAATAAACTCTTCATTTATCTCTGAAACATTCTGGCAAGTGCAGTGAAATACACATGGAGACACACATTTTCTTTCCCAGAACACTTTGAACAGTATGCCAAATACAAAGTCTAAAAGCAATAAAGAAAAAGTAATACTGATTGATGTTGCTCATGAACGCACAGTGTCTTTTTTGCATTACAGAATGCCTTAGGGTTCTGGGTAAAAGCAGCAGATATAATGACATATACACTCATAAACCAGGCAGGCAAGTTTTGCTGCATGCAGAAAATAACACTGGCATTTCTTAATTTGCTTGTATTTCCCTAGTGCAGTTATCTGTTGCACCCTAAAAACTATTTAACAGAGCACATATTAACTTGCAGATTTTTGCTGCAAGTTAATAGTTGCTATATTATATTAAGCCACAGAGTTTATGTTTTGAATGCTTTCAACCTATAGAAGACAGAAAGACACTGACACTGTCCCTGTGTTCATGAAGAAACTAGCTCCTTTGGACATTTGATAGCATACTTATCCATTATGCAATTTTATATTTTCTTCTGAATCATCTATTATTGACAACTGTTGGAGACAGAATATTTGACTAAATGGATCATTAATCTGATCATTTCCCCAGGTTTCTATGTGAACTGAGGATGCCGTGCCATCTGAACCTGACAAGCACACACAGAGACAGCTGAAATTGAGTGAGGGCTTAGTGCACTGTTGCATCTCACAAACAATGAGACAATGCTCCATGTAAACAGAAATGTTAAAAGCAGTCTCCATTCTATATGGAATATGTAGAAAGATCAATGTAAAATCTTGACATAGTACTTTTACCTTCTTATTTAATAACATCAATAAACATCTTCAATATTGATTTTTGCTTATTATTAAAATGACCTAATACAAATACAGACATTAATTGAGATAAATGCAGAGATCAGTAAAACTGCAGCCAAGAACATTTAGACCGGAAAAACTATCAATTATTACCAAGACTGGGAAGCCTGATGAAACAGAACTCCACACAGGCTTCTACATGCAGGGCTTTAAAAGCAGGATGATTCCTGAGGTCCACTTAGTTATCATATCCTAGGAAAATCTTCCTTAGACCTTCTGGCTGTGCCTGTACCACTCAACATCTATTTTTAATTTGAAATATCAGTACATTCTCTGTTAAAATTGTGTCTGGGACAAAGAAATGACCTTTCCTTCTGAATCAGGACAGTAAAATACTTTTTTGAAATACTTGCAGATGAGTTGTTCTCAGTTTTGTGAAGGTTGCACAGTTTCTTCCAAACACCATTGTCTGATGTATGTTTCTTGCTAAATTTCAGAAATTACCTCAGCAATGCCAAAAAAAGGTTCGTCCAGGTTTAATCAGGCTCTGTCAGTAAAATTACATCTTCTGAAGGTGGGACTGTTTCACTATGTGATAGATAGAGAATCAAGCTAAACTATTCTATATACTCAAATACCAATAACAACCTCAAAAAGCAGACTCAGAAATAACACAGTAGCTTTATTTGTAAGAATAAACAGTACCTTTTTCCTGTCATATAAGGCATGGTTGTCTAATATCATCTTCTTTTCATGAGTAGCATACCTCCTCAAATCACGTCCAAATTGCTGTAAAAATATTGCAGATATCAAAAATTCTGACAAATCAAAATTGTTACTATTTTTATGAGTTCCAATACCAAACCAAATAGTAAACTAATACCTACAAATTAAACAACTATAGTGTGAAAAAGTGGATCATCTGAAAGAACAATGCCTTGAAAGGCAATGGTCCATCATTTCAGTTGGTTAGTCGGGGAATAGTTGGGCACTGGATGAGAAAGTAAGCCAGTGATGGGCTCTTACAGTGTGAACACCCCCTAACAGATTTGAGAGAATAACTTTCTAGTAGACAAACACTTTCAGGATAAGAAGGACCAAAGAGTCTGCAGAACTTAATCTAAGGTCCAAATAAATACATTTTATTAACTCAAAAAAGATAACTGACTGAAGTAATTCATCAGCTCAGCAGGATAATACATCAGTTGCAAAATTTCTCCTGGTCTAAAACATCCTCCTTCCAATTAACCTGAGTAGAACAGAGTGGCAATGCGCCTGTACTACTTCTAGCACATCAAAAAGACCATTCAGAGCAGGCTCAGGAGCTCTCCTGCCACATAATCACTCCCTAAGAAAATGAGCATCAGAAAACAAGCATGTAGAGCAGATTAAAAACTGATTCTGCCCAGGGACAGATTAATCATATGAGTTCAGCGCTTGCATTTAGATAGGAATTTTTTTAAACAAATACTGTACTATTTTATATTATACCCATTGACTGTGTGTCTATTGTGAAAGTAAGTATCAAGTTTCCTTAACTTTTTCAAATATCAATTAAAACAAATTTTATTCTATTTCAAAAATAATGTGTAGATTTTAAAATGCGCCTTTTTTCAGGTTTAAAACATTTAATGTACTAGTGAAACAAAGCCTTTTATCTAATCCCAAAAGAAAGAGGTCAAATGCTTTTCAATTTCCTACAAAACAAATTAAGTTCCAATTCTGAACATGTCTGCCTCAAATATTTACTTTCCTGTAAAAATCTGTGACACTTTCCAAATAATTTCTCCACTCAGTAACCATTTAAATTGCTTGTTAACACTAGTATGATGTAAAAGGACAATGCAAGTGACTGAAAATCTAGCTCTTCAGTTCATGAACATAAATGCTAAGCTGTGAGGAAAATAGGTGTTAACTCCTCTAGAGACATATTCATAGATGTCAGTGAGGACTTCATCAGTTCCAATCTATGATCACAGGCTGATGACAGCATGGACTCTACATGGTCCTGCAATAACAAAACTAGGTTAGTAATGCTAAGGAAACATGACTGTTGTGGTTACTTACCTTGGAGCCCGTCCAGCCTAACAGGGCATATGCATATTGCTCAAAAGGGGCTATGATCAGATCCACACGGATTGCCTTCCAGTCTTTGACTTCTGCCATATTGATATTTTTTGATGTGTTATAACTGCTGTTTACTCTTGGCTGACACAATTTTAAAATTGCAAAACACTTCTGAAAATTATCCATGGCATCAACTTTTCTGCTTGGTAGCTGTTCCTTTAGAAATGTTGATTCAATGATATCACAATATAGTAGTAAGCCCTAAAGAGAAAATATTGCTCACATTGAATTGCTAGACTGGATTTACTGTATTTCCAGAGTTTCTAGTCAGTTATTTTGAAAATTCATGCAAAATGCAGCTGCAGTAAACACAGAACTGTCCCGGGCTAAATATGGGCTAAGCAGAAACTTGAAACAGCTGCAGCTTTTGGAAAAATATTAGCAGATCCTTTGAGGGAGATATGCAGTGATGGTCATCTGGTAATGGCAAAGTCCTGCCCTGTACTAAGGAGGCAATATTTGCAATTTTCCCCCTCAGTTGTTTCCTTCTAAGCCTTTTGAAGTTACATCAACAGAAATTTCTGAGTAAAGATTGATGCTTTCCAACTTGGCAGACATATAGAAAAAAACAGATTTGTCCAGAGCATTCTTGCTGACAGATTCCAAACAGAGCATTTGGACTGTGCCTGTTGTGTGAGATTTCCTTTTGACAAGGTCTGGAGTCTCCAGAGATGGAAGACCTCTGCCCATGCCTTCTGCTTAAAGGAAGTGCACCAAAAAACTTGTAATCCTCAAAAGTCAGATTTTATTAAAACACAAAGATTATTTTTTTTATAATAAAGAACAATCAGAGTAAGAAAAATGGAAGTAACAGAGCATTGTAAATTAATTCCTTCTAATCCAGCACTATAGGAAATATTTAATGGAAAGAGGTAGTGCTCTCTTTCATCCTTGCTCTTTAGCCAGCCACCTTTTCAATGACTACTGGCAGTGAACTCTTTACTATCCTTTCTAGGCCCTTAAGAAAAGCATCTTTCTGTCATTCCGCTGGGCTGTCTCTGTGCCTGTTCCTTGCATTTCTAGGCAGCTTCCCTTCCAAGGCTACTGATTTCCTGGACATCTCAGACCTACCCTGCACTTCCAAAGCTTCTTAGAGTTCTGCATGCTCAGCTGCCATCAGGTAAAGTGCAATCTCCCTTCACCAGCCAGAAAACCTCTCACAGAATCACAGAATTGTTTAGGCTAGAAAAGACCTTTAAGATCATTGAGTCCAACCAGTTCTATGCATGGAGATCCAAAGCACAGCACCTTGGACAAGACAAGTAGCAGCCTCCCTCTCTCTGCTGCTCAGCACATACTTTTTAAGAATACAAATTATTTGTATTTTAAGAATACAATATTATTTGTATTTTAAGAATACAAATTACGACGAAATAAAGCAGATACTGTCTATCACACTGCTTCCTTCATCCATCCTTGAGCCTTCAGAATAGAAATGGAGCTTTATATGTCATCATACAACAATGTTCAGTGTCACTGAAACCATCTCTAGCAGGAAGGCTCAGCTGGCAAAAAGATTCCACTTTCTGAAAGTGGTTACACATGACAAAAACACTTAAATGTGTGTCTCAGCCTTTGTATGCTCAGCCTTAATTCAGCTTTTATAGATTCGTAAAACATAGCAAGCCACTGTGACTGCCTCCTCTAAGCTCCCACTTTCACAGAAAGTAAAAGACTTCTGAGATTTGTTTTTGCAAAAGAAATTTCAAAAGAAATTTAACTTTGTTATAAAGTTTAGCAACAATAGTGCATAAACCTCTTTCTTCAGTCTATCAGGTTTTTAATAGAAGGAAAACTACTAAGCTGAACTTAATAACTTGGTGTTCTGACTTTACAAATTGGTTAGTTTCCATCAATATAACAATCCTGCAGCTATCATGTCTTTTCATATCTCCTTTTACATTTCTTTAAAACCTACACATTAATCAAACTCACTTCTGTTCCTCACTGTTCCTCGCTGATGAGATGTATAGACTCTTTTTCCTAAAATTTCCATCATCAGGATTTCTTTAGGTTCTTGGATCAATTATTTGTCTGTGCTTTGAAGATCCTCAAATGTTTACACATTCTCCTTCCTCTGTACTAAGGATTCTAATACTCACCATAAGGAAGCGTGGTGAAGAATGCCTCCTGACTTTTACTTACTATATCCATTAATATATAGTAAAGAATCATATTAGGTGTATGGTGGGTTTTGGTTGTTGGGTTGCTTTGGGGGTTTTTTTGGAGGGGAGGGAAGTGTTGGTTTTGGTTTGGGTCCTTTTCTAGTATTGAACTGAGAGTGTATAGAAGTGGTTTTATTTCATGGCTGTTGATGGTTAGCTACAGTGGTCTCCACTTCAGACCTCTTACAAACACAGGTGACAGTGAACTGATTTTTTTGGAACAACATCTCAATATTAAACAGCAGGTCTTGATTATTTCTTTTATATAGTACAATTGTGGTCATTTTACCTGATAATATGTTAAATACCTTGGAGAATATAGCAATAAAATTATTTTTGTCACTGAGACCTATAATTCTGAACAACAATAAAAGCATAACAAAACCCCTTTAAAAGATACGATTTTCAAGAAAAGATGCTGATATATTTTCAGCCTCCAGGTTTTTGTTGATGATTTTTTCCAAATTAACAATCCCATTATTTTACTGCAAATCAGTCACAGGCTGGTTTATGGGTCATTGGGCCAACCTTTTTAATGATAACTATTTGATTCGCGGTGACATTCCTTGACTTCCTTGGAATTTTTATAAATTTATAAATCCTCTTTTAAATAACAGGAAAATACTTACATAGCTCATTCTCTTGAACTACTAGTTTCTAAGTCTGATTATTTGAAAATGCTCAATTTTAGCAGGCACTCTTTCACATCCATCTTTAAAAGAGATAGGAAATTGTTTTTAATTTTACTCCAATGTCAGAAGGCACTGATGCTTGCTATATCCAAATATAGACTCAAAACAGCTGTTGAATGTTAATGCATAACTGCTTATTATCTCACTCTTTCTGATGAAACTATGCCTGCCTTCAGGTTAATTTTGTCACTTTTAATGCTAAAAAATACTTTTATTTTCATTGATCATTGAACATTAATCGATGACTTCAAACTTTGATTAAGCACTGGCATTCTTCCCATTTGCTATAAAAATCATCTAGCTACTTCATCAGAGCTTACTCATCTTTTACTTCGCTTCTCTTTCTGCTCTTTGAGATTTGGGGCATTGCATAGCATATCCCAGAATAAATCTAAATTATGTCTTTCATTATGCAAAATCTTAACCAGATTAAGTTTTGGTAAAATCTCATTTTATAGTTCCAAGTATCAACACGTTCAATATCCGCATGATGTTTGTAGGCAGTGTGCTAAGATCACCAGTTTTGCACTTTGCCACAGTTTGTATTGGTGTTTTTGTCTTTATTCAAACAAAGTGCAATCTCCTCATTTTGGTGCAAGAAATCAGGAATTAAAGCCCATCTTTAGCTGGACTACAAAAGGAATAGAATTTCTACTGTAAGTGCAAAGACCAAGTAGAAGTTTTGTTTCTGATCATTTGAGAAATCCAGCAAGATACCAGAACCTGCAGTGATTTCCTTCCTCATGGGCAGGGAGAGAGCACTTAGCAAGTGTTTTTTTCTCAGTGAGATCTAGGGACAGTCACACAGGGCCACAAGTAGGCCACACCTGGATTTTCAGCCTGTAAGCTCTGGAGGGCATATCATTATGCATTACTTGTATGTCTGTAATAGATAAAACGTCTTTGACATAAAATGCTCAGGCCTTTTAAGACGTTCATTTTTAATGTTAAGTCATACATTGTACCCTCTCTTTCACCAATATGTTCATTCTAACACTTAGCTGTGTTATCATCATATAGGTAATGTCTTCTGCATTAGCTTTACTTAGTTTTCAGATTAATTTTTTCCAGCTTGCTACTTGGATATATATAGGAATACAAAGCTCTAAATTAAAATGGGGAAGGTTTGACATATCAGTCTTTGAATGGCCTTTTATCTGAAGTCATCCTGGTTACCACACTTACTAAAAGTCCTCCATTTGATATCTCTCAGCTGCTTGAAGAGTACAAATTCTGCCTGTTAAACCACAGCATTCAAAGTTGTGTCATTTTTTCTTTTTTTTTTCCTCATCCTATTTTCACATTTAGGAGTACTTCAGGGGAATACTCCTTGGAGTTAACACCAAGAAATCATGAAGCAGTTGTAACAAATCAGTATTGAAGCCTTCCTACTGCTGTTTTCCATTGTTGACTAGGCCGTGTATTCTACTTGAATACATATTAAGTATACACAGATGGTCACAGTTAGACTGGGTGGACAGAAAGATATTTTAGGACTGCTTGTCTCTGGGTTATTCTGTAGTGTTTTATCCTCTACTGGCTGGGGAATTTCTAAAGCTAAAAGGAAGAATATAAGAGGATGTAGACCGCTGTAAATATCTACTTCAACTTAAAAAAAATGCAGTTAGGCAGCAATTACACAAGTGCTGAGTTCAACAAGCAGTTGAAACCCTATTCAAAGTCAGGATATCACCTTTAAATAGGAGCCAAATCCTAGATCATGTCCATTGGGATGTTTTTAATTAACCTAATTTGATTAGGCACTGGACATCACCATTACCCCATAAAATAAAGCTGAAGTGGCACTTCTGTATGTTTTGAAAAAGTATTGCCTGGAGGAGCAGTCAGCTATGCAGACTGTGTGAAACTCTGGCTACTGCGAGCTGCAAAACAGCAGCCTCCTCATTACTCTGTGTCAGGGAATCTGCAGCCCTTTGCAAATTTCAGTTTGATCTATACACCATAAAGTGCTGTAGACATTGTTTACACAGTCAAGTTTTAAAATGTAGGTATTTTCATTTCTCAAATTTATAACACAATCAAAACCAGTTTAGGGCAGTTATGTTAATACCCGCAACCATTTTTCCTTTTTTATAGTGTTATGGACTTTTAGTTAAATAGACTGCTGACACATCAATACCATTGATATTGGAATAAACCCATGATCAAACAGAAGTGTGATTTTTTTGAAAAATATAAAATTAATAGCTGAAAAATAAATCCAAATATGGTCATTAGCATTCTTTGTATCTTGTAATTAAATGAAATCCTATCCTATTTTTAATGTTGCAAGCTGTGATTATTCAAAATTCTTGGTCGCTGTATTAATTATCTTAGAGCTAAATAGGAACATTTTATACCACCTGAATATCTAATCTATTATGTTCTTCTGAAAAGGATATATGTTGCTGCTCTTTATTTCCTTCTGGATTATTATTTTTTTTATTAAATTCCTATAGCTAATCCAAAATAGGATGTAGGCATGTTAGTTTGGAAACATCTCTACCTAGGTGATACATACTGAATTCTATAAAGTGGAACAGCTCAAGGAACAGATGCCTGGGAGCAGTCAGGCCTGAGGAATGGAGGGATTCCTCTCCCTGAGCAGGCAGGGAGAGAAATCATTAGCAAATGGCATCAAAGGATTGATCAGCAATACCAAACTTTGCAGCTGCTACAGAATCATGCAGCTGCCTCAAGCCCTTTTGCATTTTCAAGTTCCCTGTATGTCAGAATGGTCTAACTCTGGGCATGCCCTGAACCACCTGATTTTGACAGCAATGGACAGACCAGCACTGGAGTCCAGGAATGATGTTTCCCTCTTTCTATGATATGAGCATTTGCACTGGTGAACAAGATAGACAGCAATACATACACACATACTTTCCTACATACAGATGTACAATACAGACTAGAAGGATCAAATGCTATAAGAAATAGCACTGCTGCCTGGATCTCCACTTAAAACAGAGCAGGAAATGGAATACTTCTGCCTACTTTATGCAATAACCTCACAAGCAGGACAATCAGATTCAACCTATCTTCTCCCTAAAGCAATTTAAGACAGGTTCTTTCATGTCCAATGCTCTAACCACCATGCAATAGTCTATTTTAGGTGACTGTCCTCAGCCCCTGCTAAAGATGAGCCAGAATGAAAAAAAAAAAAACCAAAAAAAAAAAAAAAAAAGAAAAATCATAGCACATTGAGTCAAAAGGTGAGACATGAGACAATCAATACGTGTTCATAAAGGAGCTCTGCATCCTTATGGGCAGAGTATTCATCTGAAAAAAAAAAAAATAAGCTCTTTGCTCCAGCCTCTTATCTATTTCTGTATCTTGTCTTGTAAATAGGTTTCGTTCCTGCTAAAATCCAGCTGTCATTCAATAAAGAAAGTGTTGCTATTCTGTGAACCCTGTTTCCAAAAAAATGTTTCCTGCAATGAGAAGTGAGACCAGTTACTTGTTCTTCACCATTCACCTTAATGAGACATCAAAACTACCCTTTCCTGAGCCGTTCACCTCAGCAAGGGTGAATAATAGAGTCTAAACCATACTACTAATACACTGCAATAAGTGTACACAGGCAGGTATCCACATTCTTCATTTTCCTAAAAGCCAGAAGAAAAATACAACATTATACTTACATGAATACAAAGGAACAAATGAAAAGTGCAGAAATGTCATTAGTAATGGTATCACTTCCTTTGTTAAAAGTAACAGGAACAGAGCTGAATATAGCTATATAGGTTTTTAAAGAAAAAAATTAAAATGTCTTTATACAGTATGTGAATGAAGCTGCATCGACACAGATGGCTCAGCCTGTTTGCCCTCTGACTTCCAAGCTCTAACCCACAGAAGTCATTTCTTAGCTTCTCTAAGAAGGTTTTTGGAATGATTAAAACCATAACCTGTGTACTACATTGCAGCTTTTCCATTTCGATGCTCTACTTTGAGAAGCTTAATGGTAACTTTGTATTATCTGTTCCTTGGTCCATTTTATTGCTGGTGATGCTGTATTAAAGAACATGATGGTGTTGATTTAATCACTTAGTTTTCAGCAGTTTTCAATGGAAGGATCTTGTTACAGTAAACTTTTCAACCAGGAGAGAGGCCTTTTTATACTATTTAAATAAGACTGAGGTCTGTAGTTTAGAAGCTAAACGTTGCAGAATCCTTCACTAAGAGCTGCTGAAAGGAAGTCAACATTGTGACCTCAGTGATGTTCTTTGATGAATCTGGGCTTTGAAGCAGTAGCACAAAAGTGGAAAGCTGTGGAACAGACTACAGGTGTACTGTCAAAAAGCATAAAAGTGCTTTAGATTTGAGGGTTTTTGTCTGTCTTCCCCTCCCCCTTAGAAATCAAAGGTAATAAAAAAGCAAGTGGCGTGTAATTCATGTCTTTCTTTTTTGCATTTTGATTTTGCTGGCAGCTTACTTTTTAGTAGTACCAGTAAAAGCCTGTATATTACAACTGCCACAGCACAGAAGCAGTATAGCTAGCAGTATAAGCCATAAAAATTCTGGAGGACAAACAGAACACAGGAAATATGTGTCCATACCTTTAAACAATTCCCAGGTTGTTTGGGTTTGGTTTCTATGGCTATTGTGCACCTCCCCTTCTGACATTTTCACCATGCTGGGATTTCTAAATGAATCCTAATCTTTTCATCAAACCCTTGACCACCCTTGATCTCCCTGCA
>JBCJKH010027589.1:0-15169 GCA_039877255.1 Loriculus beryllinus | reverse complement strand
AGTTTGTCTTGATGTATAACACAGTGTAGTATGTTACAGAAGTATTCATCTTGGTCCAAGGAAAACAAGAAATATGAAAAAGGTGCAGTAATTGTCACCAGAGTATGTGCATATATTAATCACATGGTAAAGAGAAATAAAAATAATTTTGACTAAATTTTTGTCTCTCATTTACAAGTGAAGTAATAATATTGATACTTCATTGTCCTTTTTCTGGGTATACCTGCACAGCTTCTTTCTCCCAAAACTAGAAGTCAAATATTAAGAGAGAATGCTAGACCTGGATTTACAGAGATTAAATCCTAGTTAAATTTTTTTGAAATATTTCTTACTGGCTATGTGACTACCAAGGCCACAGCAGTTGATCAAAGGCTGTACAAGCATCAAGCACAGGCATCTAGGTGGAATCCTTAAGCAGAACACTGGGTAGACATGTAGGCTTTTAGGTAGATGACAGATGAATCTACGACCAAGAATCATATTCAAACAGATCTCATATTTCAAGGTAGCCAACTTTTTTTTGAGACAGCTGCTGGAAGCACACCTTTATTGAATTTTCAGAGATCTGAAAAAAAAAACCCTTCTCTCCAATTTAAAGGAATGTAAGAGAATTTCAGTTTAGCACAATCTTATTAAGAGTGCAGATTTCCACTTCATCAGGAATAATCCAGAAAATTCCTGTTTTTCTGCCTGCCATGTCTGAACATAGAAAGCTGTATCAAGCCAAACCACAGTGTAAGACTACTCCTTACGTAGTTCTGGTCCTTGCCTTCCTCTTAATTATTTCCATTTTTTGGGAGGGAACCGGACATGGTGGTCATTCCTCAAGAGTCCTAGATTTGGGCTCTTGCCTATGATTGATTGTGTGTCCCTGACCTTCTCTGCAGATTGGCCTTGATTGAGCTACTGGCTCTTGTGATGGGCTTGGCAGGACAGTATTTGGCTTCTCCCTTGTGTCATTTTCCGTGTGAGCTCCTTTGTGAGTTTTTTATCACATTACTGACCATTTAGATTTAAAAATAAAGAAATAGGCAAATAATTTTGGGAAAAGAGAGAAAAGAAATTATTTTTAAGATGCTATTCAAAGTGATAAGACATCTAGAAAACGGTTATTTATAATTTAAGCTTTCCATTTATGCCTACAGTCTCAAACGGTAATGACTGACAGTTACAAAGCACTGGTGGAACCAAAGGAAGTAAACTGGAGAAAAAATAATACTTAAAAACTAAAGTTGCACCTGGTTTTCTATCTTTCTTTCCTTTTAGTTTTTTTTTTTTTTTTTTTTGGTCTCATTAATAGTTCTACCTTTGCTCAGTAGATTTTAAAGGACTTACATTTTGAACACACTCTGAGGTGTATTTTTCCTGAGCTTATCTTATGTTTAGCTTCATCTTTTCATGAAACTTCGGCCTCTTTCGAGACACTTTCATAGCAAGTGACAGATACATGGTGATAAGTACTAGCATTAGGTTGAATAAATACACATTCTGACTGTGGGTTTCAAATACTGCCATTGTGAAACCACACTTGGAAACAAAGTGTCTGATTATAGCCAATTGTTTAATTTTTTTTCTAGAGCTCACAAGTTCTGGCACAAAACACCGGGTACCTCAGGTTCTTCTACAGCTTTTAGAATAAGACAGAGTTCAGTAACACAGCATAGATATAATATCAAAGAATTTTTGGCTTCATATATATAGGGAGGCCAATGAACAGAACAACAGGTAAGGAGGCCTAAGACTCCCTGAAATAGGGAAAAGATATAATAATTTCTTTTTTCTAACCAACACAGCATAAGCTTGCCTGGTAGCAATGCTTGTTATTGAGATTACTAGATTTTCTTTGTTTATAAAATCCTGCTCCTCAAGCGATTAGCTACTCAGCAAGACAGCAGCTTTAAATACTTCTCAGTTCCTTTTTACCACCTGGTTTTATAGCATCTATAATTCTTTGATCACTAGGGATCCAACAACTGAGATTAAATCTAGCAACATTCAAACTGCTGCAGTTTCAGTTTATTACTAGCTGCTTAAAACCCTCCCCCCCAGATATAATATCTATATAAAAGTAAATTATTAATAGAGTTTCTCTCTATTGTTTGGCCCCTGCCAACAGGGCTCAAAATAGCTAATCGCACGAATGCAAGATCTCCTAGACTGTAACAAATCTCAGTGATGACCATTTGAATTGCCTCTTAATGTGCACACATGCCAGAGCACTGCTTGATTTCAAAGCAAAGACTCAGTCAGATTGACACTCTATCTTCTGAAAGCAGGCATGCACCATCAGACCTAGTTCGTCAGGTCAAGAGGGAAGATCTCTACTCATTCTTACCCTTCTAGTGTCTGCATGAGCTAAAACCTCTGAAAGGTATATTTACAAATTATCAGACACCAAACACTTGCTGCCTCTCACAACAGTGAAGTGACTTTCCTTGCTACCCTGCAAAGCAACTTAGGTAAAACTGCGCTCACTACCTGAGAAACAGGAGTATCTCAGCTCTAATCATTGTAGTGCCAAAGGAGCTGTTGGCTCTGTTTAGGTGCCATCTGCACAGAAGATCTGCTGACAGCTGATGGACATAGTAATGAGTTCCCAGTACTAGAGCATTATCAGAACAGGCTGGTTTTACTACCTCTTTGTTCTAAGCAGAGATCTAAGAAACAATTAACTTGCTAGGGAAAAGGGTGTTACTCTCCGTCAGTGATAAAGAACCTTTTCTTCTAACTTTTGAAAGGGATTATAAACAGCAACTATCTCCTGTATCTTAACCCTTTCTGAATGCCCCACAGGGCATATATATTTATATACGTATAATTCATAGTTTATAAGAATCTGTAACACCATGGCCAGCCTGGCATCTGCTTATGTGCTTTCTTATTTGCCCTCATGCAACTTCTACTGAGTTCAATTTAACACAAACAAAATTGACTTTGCCTTCTTACACAGGCAAAGCTGAGCCTCTGCACCTTCAACTGCCCCTTTACCTGTAGCTTGGCTTCACAAGACATGAAAAATGCAGTAAAATGAAATTTCCTCTGAATAGCAGCCATGAAAGAAGAAAAGGATTTGATTAGGGAAGACAAAGAGATAAGGTGTCAGTTCCCATTTTGAAATGAGTTGTCAGGAGACACCACTTGTGGAGAGATATTGAATGAGCATATTTCAGTTCTAACAGGTTTACTCCCTTCAATGCCACTAAAGAATAATTATAATGTATTGTAAGTGATTCAGGGAGAACACGTATAAACAAAAAACCCTGACACTTTAAAAGAGGAACCTTCTTCAGTGACTGCAATTTGTGTTATAAAGAGCTAGAAAGAAATACATTGTTTTCTCATTACCTTCCTAACTGAATTGCTACATAGATCAGAAACCTAAAAATTAAACACTGCACAAACAGTATTAGATCATGCCAGGTCTACTTTACAAATTCCCCTCTCTTGCTCTGCCTTAGTTTTATCATTAAAAAGGAATATTATGCATTGACTTTCTCTTGCAACTTCACTGTACAGCTTTTACAAAGACAAATGTGCCAATTTTGCAAGCTGCAAACATTGCTCAGCACTTTCCTCACCAAGACCAACTTCAAGGGGTTTGTAACATAGCTTGGGGTTAAAAATTTTGTTATATAAAGGAGTCGGTCTCAAACAGGGAAGGAAACGAAACAAAACTTAAGAAACACAATGGCTAAAGAAGAAAAATACAAAATTTTTCTTCAAGCTTTCAGAGCTACATGGTGTAGAACTGAGTGGATGATAGTTTTCTCTGAAATATTTCAAACATTTCTTTGCTTCTTCTACTTTCATGAAATTAAAGCCTTCTGAACAGGAGAGAAACACCCCACCAGTGATTTTCTCTTCAACTCATATGCTGGATTTGTGCACTTGTTATAGGCTATACATTTACTTGTATAAAAATGTAACCCTTGCCATTAGCAAGTAGCTCGACAATTTAAACCATCAGGTTTCTTCTTCCTTTCTCCCTTGTATTGAAAACAGTACCTCTGCCATCTATAGTTCATGGGGGACCACAGTAGCCAGTTTAACATGGTTGGAATTATCATTTATTAAATATGCACAGATTTTTCTAGTGAAAAACAGCTGAAAATTTATTCAGTGTAGTATTACAAGATGGGAGATTTTTGTGGCCCTTCGTGCGTGAAATTTTAATTCATATGTCTAGTTTTGTCCTTTTGACCAGTCACATGCATTTCAAATACCAGCTACTTTACTGTGGTACCTTGCCTGTTATGCACAGCCAAAGCAATCCAAGTGATGACTTTACTCACATTTGAAAGTACCTTATGTGATCAAACAACTGGTGAATATGGACTACCACCCCATTAGTAACTAATATTTTAGCTAAAGCCTTTTTGAACAATTGTAACATTATGAATTATTATAACCCATACTCAAATTTGGAAGCCAAAATTATATGAAGATTGCTTGGAAAATATAACTAATAAAATAGCACTGAAATCTATTAAAATATACCAATGAGGGAAGAGAGACCAAAACCCTGAGCATCTTGATCTGATATCACAGCTGACCCTGCTTTGAGCAACTTGAGCTACATACATACCCTCTGAAGCCCCTTCCAACCTGAATTATTCTGCAGTTCTGTAGAGAAATGTTCCGTCACTTAAAATGCCAGCTCGATCTTTCACTTACTTAGACAACCCAGAAGGTATGACATAAAAAATAGAAACTGAATATCCCAGAGAGAGAACAAGTTATTCAAGCAGAATCAAATTTGGGCTTCAGAGAATTAAAAATCACACCATGAAAACACCTATGCCAGTTAAAAATCACAGAGGAAGAAACCTTTGTGGCCACAGAGTTGATCTGCACTGAAATCTTGGCACAATTGATATCAAAAGCAGTTGCGAGAGTAATAATACTGAAGCTGATGGGCAAACCTAAGAACACACAGTGCACTGGAAAAAGTGCAAGGTAATATAGCCTTTAGCAAGAGCAAAAGAAAAATGTCAGAGAAAGATATATTTGCAAACTAATGTTCAGTCTTGTAGAAATGTTTTTAGCAATGATAATTTTTGTTAGGTCAATTTCTTATTTAAAAGCAAACATAATAATTTCTTACAGAAATGACAGGTACTTTAGTGGGATTTTAAAAAATATTTTATATTCCTTTTCTTTCTATTCTCTTTCTGTAAGGCTTCACTCTTTTACCTGCGAAGATGATTCCTGATATCACAACACTCATACAAGCTGGCAACAGTAATGCATCTAGATATGAGAAGTACAAATAACCACGGTGCAACCACATACTCTTAGAACAATCTGGTTTTAGATCAACCAGGAAGGATGTGTCCCTCCTCCCAAGCATACACTTTCTGAGAAGGCAACACCTCTGTCCACTTTTCCATACTTTGCTTCAAACAGGACTTTTCAGAGGACCACAGGTACATGAAATGGCTGCAGATTTAAGCACTCACAGCTTGATTTCTGTTTATTTCTAATATAATTTATCTCCATTTTATTCTTGAAGTTCTGGGATGTTTCCGGTTTCTTACACTGACCTGCTGACTTGCCTTCAGTGAGTAGCTATCACATCAACTCACAGTCAGGTCCCACACTGAATTTTTGTACAACTGCATTATGACATAAACGGTGTTATTTCAGCATTACAAAAAAACAAAAACAAAACAAAAAACAAACAAACAAAAAAAAAAAAAACCAAAACAAAAAAATAGTATTTTATTATTTGAAAAATGGAAATTGGTGTTTTGGAAGCACTTTCTAAAAATTACATGCAATTGAAAACATAAAGAACTGAAGAACATCATGGCTTTTGAGGCTTGCTTGCTTTCTTTAGACTCCAGACTGGAAAAAAGTCTTCATAATGATATACTGTTCTATATAACACAAAAAATGCTTAGCATGATTTTTTCCACTTTCTTCTTGTGTTTCATTTTGCTTCAAGAGTCTCATCAAAAACACTGAATGGCTTTATTTTGAGAACTGGAACAAAAGTGATACAACTATAAAAAATTCATGCCTTTATTTCACTTTATAGGATGGAATTTTGCATCTTAACATATATCTGTTTAGCATTTGTGAGATCATTGCCATTCCTTTCTGATTCAGTTGTTTGTTTAGATCCATTCCCCTTAATATTGAAAACAAACTATTTAACTAAAAAGAATGGTGCCAGTCTGGTATTCAGCAATTTTGCTGCTCTTTTTAAAACACAGGACATCATCTCCAGCATTGCCGCATTCCAGTCTTACATCAGTTATGGGAAAGTTATCGCCAAATCAACAGCTATGTAATGAAGAGGCAGCTAAGAACAGAGGCATAGGGATATTTCTGAATATGCACCTCTGTGCTCCTGAGAAGAGTTTAAAAAGCAGGAATTTGCTGGTCATTACCAGTGAATTTGAAGTCTTTCCCTTCTGCCCTTGTCTGTGACAAACATTTGACTATAGTTGGAGCTAACCAGATCTATTGACACCACAGTATATTTAGAACAAGTTCTACTGACGAATGATGCTGTATTTCTGCCAGGAAAACAATACTATATCTACATTCTTGCATGTGCCTAAACTTCCCTTTATGTGGACATGTTGAGACCAGTAGGCAAATCCAAAAAAAAGCAGACTAAATTCCTGGCAATGATAAGAAGTTTACACTTGTACACATCTGTGGTTCTGGGCATTTGACCGAAACCATAAATCTTAACTAAAGCTTTTGATACTGCCTCAGGGTGGCTTTCTGGAAAGTAAGTTTGTTGATGAAACTTCTAGAATATGGGAATAAAACTTCACAAAGCATCTGAAGATTTGTTACAAATGGTTTGCTGTTAAAGATGACAGCTGTAAAGTGGGACTCTGTGGGGGTCTGCACTTCATCAGTAATCTGGATGGTTGAATGTAGCCTACATAAAGCCTAGGTATGTTAAACATGGAGGAAACAGAGGGATCACAAGTACAGTGGAATTTATAGAGACCAAGTAACCGTAGATAACTTGGGTTACTATGTATGGATAACAACCTGCACATTTCGAATGAGCAACAAGTGGTTAAGGAAGCAATTCTCTAAAGGGTAATTTGAAAACTGAAAGTTGAGCCCATATCAGAAAT
Organism: Loriculus beryllinus; assembly: GCA_039877255.1. Taxonomy (NCBI): domain Eukaryota; kingdom Metazoa; phylum Chordata; class Aves; order Psittaciformes; family Psittacidae; genus Loriculus; species Loriculus beryllinus. The sequence goes on along the minus strand of JBCJKH010027589.1, from coordinate 8,063 downwards.
GTAAAGCAAGCCAGACAAATGGTCTGAGGCAGAAGAGAGCAAGAAGCATGGAGGGACCCTTCTGCTTTATTCAGCATTTGCATGGCTCCAAGAGAGGAAGCTCTGTTTCAGGCCAGGTACAAAGTGCTATGTTCACATAACCCAAATAGACCTTAAAAAATAATCAGGAAAAAAAGCATCCTATCTGCATTGTTGAAAGAAAAAATTCTATACAAATCTCTACACTCCTGAAGTATTCAAACAACTATGAAAGAGAGGGAGAAAACTGTTGAAAATTACCATTCATATCATAAAAGTAATAATCCGTATCATATCATAAGGAAAACATACAACACTTTTACAGATCTGCAGAAACAGAGAAAATATGACTAAACTAGTAGGAGACATTTGAAACAAATAAAAAATAGTACTTTATGCATCAGGCAGTGACCTTCTGGAACTTGTTGCAACAGAAGGCTGAGGAGGCAGACGTTTGCTGAATTTCAAAAAGAGGGTGATATAAATACATGGAACTTCAAGCAGATAACAAAAGGACTGAACCTTTTAAGGAAATGAAGAATTTGACATGGAATCTCTAACAGGTCTGGGTGCTGGTGGAACACAAAGTCACAGAAAGCAGCTATGCCGATGTGTTCTTTCAACACAGTTTTTCCCTGATGCAGTGGAGCATTTCTTATGTTATCAGGGTATGTGAGACAAGAACTTACGCTGAAGTATTCTCTGCTTCCAATTACATATTGTTACAGTAAAATTAAGAAAGCATAAAAACACACCCTTTTGATAGTTAGGTAAGAAAATTATATTAATAAAATAACAGAGGTATAGTTGATTCTCCTCTAGGACTACATTACAAGATAATCAGAGAGGATCTCAGAAATATATATCCCAAATTTGAACACTATTTTCAGTTTACTGTCAAGAGTTCACTCAAGAGTAGGAAAAGGTGGGTAAAGACGTTTCAGATATTGAATATATAACTTTTATTTTCTATCTCTGAGAAACTTAAACAGACACAAAACAATTAATAGAATATAAAGGTAACGTAGCTAATAAACAAATATATTCTAGAAAGAACTATGTTCACTACTGCCATGGCAAAATGACATTACTGAAATATTAAATGAGTGATGAGAAAGGTAATAGGAAGGTGATATCTTTTTAAAAGCTTTCCACAGAGTTTCTGTCTGAAATTCATTTTTACAGTCTGTACATTTATGAGATAAGATGAAATAGACTTGTTAAAGAAGAAATTGTATCAGGATAGTAAAAACCAATTATGATGTAGATTACCTTGTTATCTTTAACAAATCTGAGACACTAGAGGAATATGATGCTAGTCAAGAGAATTTGGCAGATTTCCCAGCCAAACCATAGCAGTTATTAGCAGCTATATACATTTTAAAGGCAGAACAAGTTGTTAGTGTTATAGCCTATTTGTATACAGTAAAGTGAGGGAGGATTGACAGAGTTGATACGCCACGATTCTTACTTCTAAGAAAATATATAAAATATGAATTGTATAAAATATAAAATGAATCCTTCTCTATTTGATGTGTAGATAGAAGAACATTAATGAAAATCTGAAAGCTTAGCTGGGAGTATATCAAGGAGTGTGATTCTTGACTGGTCTTGCAAATAAAGGGAAGATGCCTTCCTTTTTTCAGTCCAGAAATTCCAATATGTTTGGAGAAATGGGTCTGATGGCACAATGAATAGTATATTTTCTACTTTAGCTGGCAATGAATATGTAACTCACTGATGTATCAGGTTCCCTAAGGGATTTTCCATATACTTTATTAAATACCCACCTAAGACAAAGTAAAATGTCAACATCATTAGCTATTTTGCTATTGATCATGAGTCTCCTCAGACTATATTCCCTATAAGAAATTTTCACCATAGACTGGGGATAGAACATTCCCTTTTTACATTCTGAATCCTGTAAATGTTTGGGTAAACTCTGTCCCTTCAAAGCCGAGACTAGCCAAAGGTGACTTATTGTTTGCATTTCTAGATACCAGAAGACTGATAAAGGGTATAGATCACAAGGTTAGCACAGGATATTCAAACAGTTAACATGAGAACGTATGTTTGTGAGTAACTAATCTGTCCTAAAATTTTTACCCCTAAACAGAATTACAGTCTTATCTGAAATTACTGGCTCCTCTCCACTTATGTTTTGCAGAAAGGTGTATATGGAATAATTTGAAATAAGCTTCTTTAATGTGTAAAATAATGGATTAAAAAAAAAAGAAAAAAACACAAACAAAACAAAACCAAATTATAAAAAAAAAAAAAAAAAAATCCCAAGTTTGTAATTACTACAGCAACATTGCAAATTTCTTGGCTTATGTGCAATCAAAACCATAAAGAGTATGCAATTTCTATTAAGTACCTGGGCTAGTATACGGCAAATGCAATTTCATTGCAGCTAAACGTGTACTTTAGAATAGATACAGTATCTTAATAAATCTATCAGCGCAGATTCAGGAGCTAGAATATAAATTACACTAAATGGAAGAATGATACAGCCTAATGACTTAAAAAGGGCCTCCAGCATCCCAATCAACTGTGCAATCTGTAAGTTTAATTTCCCCTGCTTGCAATTCCCCATGTAGTTTTAAATCTCTGATATTTATCTTCACTTCTTCTCCTAAATACTTTCAACCAATACTTGAGAAATAAGCAATTCACACATTTCTAAGGACTGAACACTTCATGGGTGAACAAAGATTCCACCTGAAAATACTTAATTATTAATCAACTACAGAGTTTTCTACAATTTAGAAAACAGTTAAGAATGTTTGCTCTGGTGCAGGGAATTGCAAGCTGTGGGGGACACATCCTCCTTATTAATGCATTCTATCCAAGACCTGAGAAATCAGTAGAATTCAGGGTCAGTGAAGCACATAGCAGATCATAGGAGAGCCACAGATGCTTAGGAATTTTCCGCTATACACCAAATAGCCACAACTGATTATCATAGCATGGAAATTTATCTCAGTCATAGGATACGTAGGGGAAAGGAAAGCTAACATTAAGCCTCCATCCCTCAAGCACCCAGACACAGAAAGTGACTGCATATACTCTCCCACCGAGGCCACTGAAATGCGAAGTCAAACACCTTAGTCATAAAAGCAGTAACATCTTAAGCTAAAAAGCTAAGTAGTAGCTTCTGACACTGTCTTTAACTTAAATCTCAATGAAAGAGATTACAGTTAATGTATTTTACCTCATAAATGTGATGGTAATTCATAAGAAAACAAGGTCTCCCTTTAGTTGTTCAGTCCAAACATTTAGGAGGCTATGGTAAAACTGTCAATTTATCATGTTTTGACAGATATCACACATGGCAGTTGCAGCTACATTCAAATCTTTCTATGAGACTTTAATGAGATGAAAGACACAAATAATTGCTGAGTGGCATTCCCATCATCTATCATTGGTGCTTCTTTCATCAATGTGACAGGGCCTCCGATGTCCAGAGACAAGATGAAGAATTGTTTATTGAGATAAAATGTATGCTGGAAAATAGAATTATAGAAATATACCTTTAATGAACATTCATTAAGCATTTGAGAATAGATGGCATTGCTAGAACAAAATACTAAAGGTTTCTTGTGATGCAGTCATGGTGGAATGCTTTTTCTCCCTGTGCCATCACACAAATGCAGAAAAAAAGAAATTCTTTTCAGGTGTGCAAAATAGCGTGTAGGATCTCTTGCCCATTATTATTAGTTACTGATATCAGGATAAAGACAAATTCTTGGAAGTAAAATTTTAGGACATTAATTAGCCTGAAATACATTGTTACTGTTGACAAGAATTAATTTCAAGAGAAGAAAATCTGGGGAAAACAAACCTGTATCTTAGTCACGAAAGCTGACAGCATCTATCCCTTCAAACCAGTTGCATTCCAAGTAACTGTCAGTGGTAATAATGACAAACACCTTGGTAACTTAAAGGAGGTAATAAGGTAAAACATGAGGCCCAGTGGAACCATCTCTTCGCTCCGCATGCATTTTACTCTGAAATTTGCTACCTAGTAGGTTTGGTTGTTACTTAAAGAAGCAATATTATGTATGAAACAAGTGCAGCTTTGGCTTCCCTCTGTCATTTGCCCTTTAGAAAGCATGGTATCACCAGAGTATGAGGATCGAGAGCTTGGCAGAAATAAATAAGCAATTTGTTGTTTTGCAAATAATTATCCAATTACCTAAACATTTTGCTTCATTTCTCAGTAGACTGGGTTTCTTCTGCTTCCCCACTTTCATTCTGAATTGAGCCAAACCAGAAGTTTCAACTGTGTGGCACTACCATTTCATTATAAGGAATAGTGAAAGTAGTTTCTCTAGAGATATATCTGTAACAAGTATTAGGGAGCAGAGAGCATATGGAATATTTTTTTTAATTCATATAATCTTCATTATACATATTATCAATACTTACTGGTCTTTTGCAAGAACCTTTCTCACAGGTACACACACTTTTCAAGAACCTCTTTACACATCACTATAAAAGAAATATATCCATATCATCTACATATATCTTTGAAATAACCATAGGCAAACCCTTCTTCTACCCATCACCATTTCTGAACCTGTGTCTTTGACTCTTCTGCTTCCTAGCCCCTCCAAGTCTCTTCAGAAGAAGAAAAACTGCTTGTCTTGATCTTTCAGATGGAAAAATTAGGAACATCTGTTCATGTTACATAAGGGAAAAATATCAAGCAGTTGTAAATACAAGACCTGGACTATTGACTATACTTCCAGAACTCAGATAACATATGATATCTCGTTGGAAACTCCCAAGTCACTAACTCCCTTTCAAAATATTCTACTTATCACTGGGTGAGTCTAACTCAAGAGCTATTTTTTAAATTAGGCAACTTGTCATGAACTCGTGGCATCTGATTGTTTTTATTAAACCCTGGATCCAATTGTCAAATTAATATAGTCAATAGTTCTTTCATGAAAAAAGCATGTTTTTGCACCAAAACTGCAGTAATAGCAACTGCATTTATATTGTTCCTTAAAAAAAATTAATCTCTTATGATTCTTATAGTGTCATCATTTATGCAAATGGTTATGTGAGGATTTTAGATCTCATGGGCCTGAAGTAACAAAACAATTATTTTGTGTACAGTTCAGAGAACAGAATACTTTAACAGAAAATATGCATTTATTATTTTTATAGTTTCAACATGAAGTGGAGCTCCCTAAAAGGGATGTTATCTACACTTAATAACCTCTTAATTTATTTTGTGAAATCGTATCCTTTTTTTCGAGTATCACTGCAAAGAAACACTGACAAGTGGATTTGGTAATAAAAATATTATAGCTGAACCATCTCATCTTCTGGGATATAGTTACTGTATATCCAAGCCGAAGAGCAAATCAGAAGGAAAGTGAGTGGTAAATTCAGGGGAAGGGAAATCTGTCTATTTTCTTAAGGAGAGGCAGAGAAAATATGTACTCAAAATTATAATAATATTCAATTATGATACCAAACACTCACTGAAAAGAGTATTGCAAGTTATGCCCCTATGACCACTCATAGCAAGCAGTATAACATGTGCAAACTACATAGATTTTTGAGGATTCCTTTCTATAAGTTGTCTACCTCTATACCAAATGTGAAATACAGCTTGGTACTGTCAAGGAACACTTGATAGCAGAGTATGGTAAATTAAAATTAGAAAGAAATAAAGACGTCACATATGGCAATGTTGGATTCTCAGACAAATTATTTACTTAAGTTTTCAGTACTGAAGAGTAGAGCTGTGCTGCACATCCTCCAAATCTCAGATTTCATTGTTCTGGGGGGGAAAAAAAAAATCAAGTAAATTGTTCACAAGACTTGGCAAGAGCAAGATAAAAAGTTGAAGACACCAGAACAAGTCACAATATAAATGTACATTTTATTCTGTATCATCAGTTTATTTACTCTTGTTCATTCATAATTTGCATGTAGTGTATATTATACCTTACATTTGTAATGTCATGTTTAAATTAATTTTTCTAAGACTATAATCATGTGACTTAAAAATGCTTATACACTGTGTTAATTTTCATTTATATACTCATATAATGTTATATAATTCTTTCAAAAAACAAGCAGAAAGCTAGTATTATCTACCTAGCAACACTCCTCTAGATGCCTGAATTACTGAGTGCACTAAAGCATACTGAGGAAAATATTTTTCAAAAAAGAGCAGATAATTGTTGGAGATAAATTAAAATGCATTAAGATAACAAGATATTAATAAATCCACTATAATATAAGTGAAGATTATTTGGTTTCATTGGAATTCTATAATGAAATTAAAAATACTTTATTTTTAATTGCAACTCTTCCTTGAAAAACAAAAAGAAAGCTTTTTTCATTGGTTTCCTTGTTTATTATCCCCCAACAATTGATTTCCATGCTGAGTTCTCATTTCACATACAAAAGATTATTTCCACACTTCGATGACTCCCATCATCCAGTCGTTTTGTCTCTTACAAATATTGTCAATATTAGTATAGATACAGATCAAAGAGCAAAAAAACACTTGTGAAAAGCTCATAAAACTCAATCACTAAACCTACTGAATGCAGTTAAAATATTTCCTGTAGTCAGAATCTGTATTCCTTCAAAAGGCAGAATTTTTATCTAGCATATTATTTGGATACTTCATGAGAACAAGACTATCCCTTGTATAATGAAAATGGCAGCAAAGGCCACAATGAATCTTTTTTACTTATATATTTTTAAATATTTATTGAGAGAACTGACGTTGCAATTGAAGTCAGTCTTGCTCTCATTGAAAAGCTGTCAAAACTATGCGTGGACTACTTAGATAAAAGATAGATTTTTTTTTTAATTTTGAGATATTGCACAAAATATCTAGAAATAAGTAACAACATTTTTTAGTTACATGCTACATTTTGAAACCTTTTCTCCTGTTTTTAAATAAATTCAGAGAATGGTTTTGTAAACATATTTCATATCATAGATTAATTCCTCATGCATAATTTAGATGGAAATCTTCCCGAGTAAAAAAAGGCCAAAAAGGAAGGATAGATTTAATTTGAACTGTAAGTGAAACAGACAGCTGGCCTTTAAAGACATGAAGCTTGTAAGTGAACTTTTAAAATGAAGAGTGGGGAAAAACTAGGATGCACAAAAGAGTGTATCTTTTACAGAGAAAGCAAAACAAATTCTTTAACTCATGAAGGATAAGAAACAGTCATACAAGAAATGCCAGAGTGCCATTTAAATGGGATGCCAAGAGGACCAAAATGAATGCTTTAACCTCAGTGCTAAAAATCTAAGAAATAAGAGAGCAGAAAAAGAATGTCTAGCAAGAAACACTGGAAACTTGTTGGAAGAAAAACACTGTCACACACAAATATCAAGATACAAGAAATACAGGAAAGATTCTGTGCTAGTGATGAAACACTGCATCTTTAAAGGGCTGGTCCAATTATGACAGAAGCAGAGAGAGTATCTTTATGATACTCTATCATCTACTCATATCTGAGGTGAAAATTGAAAGGTTCAGGCCACAAGGTACAGAATGGCTTCTGGACAAGGAAGAAGCAAACTGGGACTCTTCAGATCAGACAAGCAAACAAGGAGTTTTGTGCAATCAGAAGCTGTAAGAGCTGCCATGCTAGGGTGGACCAGCTACTCATATTCTCTCTGAAGAACTGAGAAGAAGCCAACGGAAGGAATTCTTGATGCAACAAGATGCTAGAGAGAGAATACACAGGTTCAAGTTCACAGAGGAAAATTATTAACAGCTACTGAATGGATACAGATAACAATGTCAGAATTGTATTAAAATATTGAGTATGCCTGCATAATCTTATTTTTCCTTTACGAAATGCTCATGACCACTGTTGGTAACAAGGTACTAGGGAAAATGATCTTTTGGTCCAGCTTAGCAGAGCTGTTTTTCGAACTGCAATTCGAGGAGTCTTTCATTCACAATTAGGTACTTCTTATCTGTATTTGATCACTGGTCTCACAGAATATTACACTTCTGTGTTCTGGTGAACCTGAGACCTAAAAGAATA
>JBCJKH010027588.1:0-26174 GCA_039877255.1 Loriculus beryllinus | reverse complement strand
CCTTGAACACCACCAGGGATGGAGCATTCACAACTTCCCTGGGCAGCCCATTCCAGTGCCTCACCACCCTTACAGTAAAGAACTTCCTCCTTATATTCAATCTAAACTTCTGCTCTTTAAGGCTTCATAGCAACACCTTCCATTCAAATAATGTAGAAGATGGTGGGACATAAATGTGCATTCAAAATTGTGCAATTACTTTCTTATTTGGTACAAGACCAAACAAGAATTAAAAAAAAAAAAAAAAAAGTTGACTTATCAAAAGCAAGGAACTGATTTTTTTTGTAATATCAGATGATTCTGATATGTACATTGCCTGTTCAGCAGCAGAGTCCAACACAGGTTTATCTCTGAAAACCTATTGTCGGCCTGTTCTCTCCTACACTGCACCTCCAAAAACACAGACTGAAAAGAAGCTATGGGTTACTGACTTAAAGGAAGTCAGTGCTGTCTTGCATGCACCCATCTTACACCAATTAGCACTTTCCCAAGCAATTATCAGGCACAGTTTTGTATTTTGGACAATCTGAGGATCATCCCTTCCCTGTCTGCCCACACTCACCTTTCCTGGAGCAATGAAAGAGACTTGCCTCCGGTCCAGCTGGTTTCAGCATCTAGAAACATCTGCAAGCCTATTTATTCCATCACATCCCAATGAAATAAAATGCTCTAATTATGAATTCTGCCAGTCTATTAACTGCAAGGCAGTCTCCCTTGGTTGTTTTATTTTCTTAGTGTCTTGCAAAACAGGATTTGGGATGAATCAACAACTCATCAGATTTTTTAATTTCTGCTAATCAATCACAGACATAATTAAGAACTGGATTTTGCATGTTTGTTTCCTCATTAAATTTATCATATGCGTATAAGGATCTGATGTTGTCTGATTTTACTGTTTTTTCCAGGTTGTTTTTCCAAATCAGTTTTCCTTGTTCCACTAAGAAGAAAAAAAACAAACATGAACTGACTGTAAGATATGGTGAGATCATCCATATACAGAAAAGAGAGTTACTGAGTTATTTACAGTCAGAGAGTGGAACAGGATCTTACTTTAAAAAACTAGAAAAAGGTCTTAAGTGTCTTCAGAATGCATATTAGATCAAAATTAAGCATTTTCTATGATAAGTGCATAGCCAAAATGATGGCTGAATCATTTAAACACTAACGGAAACACAGGAGAAATATATGGTCCTAGATCATTCAAGTCTAAAGTGAAATGAGGAAAGTTTTCACATGTACATCATTTCCCTTCTATGTACTTTATTAGTCAGACTGAGCAGCAACTAAGACCCAGGTTCTGAAAAACTGGTGTACAGTTGGATTAGTGGCACTGGTGTACATTTTTATTCCAAACCTCTGCCGGATTTGTGAACTTTATCCAGTGTTTATGGTCTCACTGGAATCCGGGACCAAACAGAGCTGCTGCAGGATGCCTCCCTGTTTGCTCCAATTACAAGGGCTAATTTCTGTATTCGTTTTAGAAATTATTTCAATTTGTAAATTAAATGTAAGTTTGTAAATTCCTGAATACACTAGGGATTTACATCATGAAGTTTTCTGAACTTGTTTCTCAGTACAGAGTGAATTTGGTAGTATTAAAGATATAGTATTTTCTCCTTTCCTAGCTGAAAACTTCATGAATCTTAGAAGCTAATAAAACATGTTTCATCTTCCGATTAGCTGTATTAGAAAGTAAGTGTATTCACCCTAGTAGGAGGTAATTACAGTTGTTCCAGTCTCCTAAAGGAAGCAGAGAGAAATTATTTCTGTCCTAAGTCACACACCATGCTTGTGACTTAGATAAAAATCAAATCTATGACCCTTCATTTCTGTCAAGTAGATTCTGCCCCTCACAATATAATAACCATGTCAGGATCTTGCATATGTTCTAGCATGAATACCCTGGGCTGTTTGACAGGAACAGAAATCCCTTTCTAACCCCAGAATGTAACCAAAATGTCATATACAGCAAGCCTCAGATGTATGCCAATAGTAAACAGGAAAGGTTTTCTTTTTCTTCCTCTGCATTTCGCAATGCAAAATCTCCAGAAAGAAAGATGTGTTTTTAATCTTTCTTTTTGACACATCAGGTACCAACAGACAGCTTTAAAACACTCTAATGTGACAAGCAACATCACAAGACAGAGAGCTGAGAGGAAACAAGACTTGTGTTTAAACCCTCAAAAAGGCAAAAGGTTCTTTTTTGGGAGGATAAACAGTCATTCTCTGTTTGCATAACAGAACAAGAATATTAAAATTTCTAGATGACTTGAAATAAAAAAACCTATTATTGAATAGAAAATTAGTTCCTTGTGACAAGCAAGAAAAAAGCAGCTCTCAAAATTTTCCCTGCTTCCAAGAGGAGAATGAATGTGCAAATTATTGCATAGAATTTAAAATTAAACAATATAGACAGTGTTTTTAAAATGACAAAATTCAGTAACTCTAAGCAAAGTTTTGTATGATGAGAATTTCCACGAAAATAATTGGGTGAGATCTCATTTTTGGTTTTTCATACACAAATATGGTATGCTTAGTATGCTAAAACTCCAACGAAGTGGCTGAGTCCATGGTGAGTGATAGGTTTGTGGAAAGAGAAGATTGAAAATTGTTCTTACACAGACTCATAAAGAGCATCCAGAACAATGTAATGGCTTCAGAAATCCCACTGGAGCCACAAAACTGTCAAACGTAGGCCCAATTCAAAAGCTTTCCCTGAATATCCCAGATTAAAAATCTGGTTTGAGATTTATAAACTAAATCCTCATAGAGCCAAAACCAGATTGACACAGGCTAGTTCAGGCTACAAATATATATTCAGAGCCACTCAAACAGATGAAGATTTCAAGTTAAACCAGCACCTAATAACTGCTTCAAGTAGGATACTGAAAAGCAAAAGGCCCTTATCGTAGCATCACACAGCTGTTATCACACATGAAAAGTCAAACATCATTTACAAGAATCATTAATTCAGTTCCAGGGCAAGATGCATTTAAAAATTTTGTGAAGGGAAAAGGAGTAATCATTGAATTAGAACAAGCAAAAATGATTTTAAGCTCAATTATAGCAGAATGAACACAAATATCTTTATCACAAAAAATAATCTGACACAACGCTAAACAGAAATAGTCTGCACATATCATAGATACATGAAAACCAGAACTTATGTAAAATGTATCTCAGGACACTGGGTACCTCAGCTGTTTCTGATGACCAGAAGCAATTGGCTGAAGAGGAGCACTCACTGGGAGAGCACCAGTAGGACATGGCATTACACAGCTGAATGAGCTCTTACTGGCATAAAGAATACCTCAATTGCTGGGGTTTGAAAACTAAAATTTCCAGTCACTATATGAGTCTAACATTATTACCTATTTCTAAGCAGGAAAGAAATTCCATCTTGTATTTTATTTTTAGACATATGAAAATAAACTGCTTACATTAGCAAACACGCAAAGGGAACAGATAATTTGCAACATTTCTCTGCAAGACTATTGAAGGTTCAGTCTGTAAGGTCCTATTTTTATTCCTCATAATTTTTTACCACCCCAGCAATGCACTACCGACATCTCCACACCTTGACAGTCATCAATGGCACTGACACTCTGAGGATCATCTCTGATCTCAAACCTCAGAAGCTGCCTTCCATCTCACTCTGCCGCCTAAACCTACTGAGGGACCCAACACCCAGCTGAGCAATCCCTAACTCTTTTTCACCTAATACCCAGGTTCAAGCAACCACCACTACAAAACTAAATTTTGTTTCCCTATAAATTTAGGCCAGGATGATAACACTAAAATTCATCCTTAGCACTTACCTGCACCAGGGCCAGACTTGAAGGCTATCAAGAATTCCTGATAATGTGAGCACTTGGCATTATGGCTGTAGGATAAAATATGGATCAATTTTACACATTATTTAAATTACCTTACATTTTTTTATTTCCATTGTTATTAAAATGTGATGAATTTATTTGTTTAGGGAAGTGTGCACTGCATGTGTAGTACTGTTCTATACAGCTGGTTTTACAGCCAGCCTCTGATTTCTACCCTAGACATCATTAAACAATTTATTTTCTGTGATGGGGAATGTGCTCTTGGGCAAGAGCTCTCCATTAGTATGAATTATTAACAATATGTATATACATGCATTACAGATTTAAAAGATGAAAAGAAAGGTTGTCAGTTATTCTATGGAGCTTTCTCCGTCTACGAGGCCCCTGAATTTCAGAGACCTGTCTGCTGAACAGTCACAGACAGGAAATCCCTAATGACCAGTAGGATTTTGCTTTCCTGTTGCTAATATTATAGAAAATGTAGGAAAATAATTATCTGGTTGGCAATAACTGCTTAGCCCCCCAGTACTTCTTCCCACTAATGTGAGGTAATTTTATGAACCAGCTGACAGTTCCCATATACCAACACTCCTCAGAAGGGGGTCTCAGTGCTGTTATCAAAATGCATATAGTTTTAATTCAAAATATCCTGCAAAGAAGGATATTTTTGTAACTGCAACATTTGAGAAAAATGTGTCATATTTAGATGCTCCTGCTGATGCATCTGCTTGTGATGTGTCAAATTGCATCTACCAGCGACGTTAAGCTTCAGAACCCTGCATAATGAAAAGCAATAGTAAGAAGCAGCTTTGATACCTACATCACACTGTGACAGAGCAGCAGAAAGAGTCTAAAACATTGGAATCTCAAATAAAACCTCTTAAATGTGCAGCCGCCATGGTCTCCATGTTTCTGTACAACTCTGTTTCGCTGTGAAAAACACTCCAGTAAGTGTTTACTCCTTCAGCCCTTCCAGGTGATCAGTTCCTATGCTGCTGCAGAATTCATACATCCCACTGCTCATGCTAATGCCACAAGACGCTGTGTCAGGAAACCCCATTGCTTGGTATCCAGGGGTTAGAAAGTAAAAGTACCCCCAAGGAGAACTGGATAAAAGGAGGTAGGGGGTTCTAGAGATTAATTATCACCACTGTTTGCAGGCTTGGATAGAGTTTATTAAAGCTGTCTGTAAAAACCCTTGTAGCAGTACACTCTCTCACCCAGCATTCCTTGTCTCTCTGCAGAGTCATCCATCTCCGAGAATATTGCCTGGTTTAGTCCCCCTCAGCCCCCCTTCTTTTTCCTCCAAAAGTACCTGCATGTTTTCCCCTAAACCCACTTTCTACTGTGCTCAAGACATTCTTCAGCGCGGCAAATACTGCTACTGCTCTGAAGGCTGCTCTTTCACACTCAATAACCTACTGCCCAGAAACCAGCCATGCTCCCAGTACTGGACTGGTGATTCACAGGACTGGTTTACATAGATATTATAGATCTCATGATATTTTATCCTGCATGTAAATAACAACAAAAATAATAATAATTTCATAATTAATATATTTATTATGATGTTATTACTATTATTACTCTTGCTCATTATGAATTTCTCAACTTTGAGAATTCTCTTGTGACAGCTTTGCGATTTACATTCTTTATTTCATTCCAACACTTAAGCTTCTATTTACTCTGCTTTTCACAACCTGAATAGAATTTTGCCTTTTTTATTAACCAATAACACATTTACAGCCCACATCACTTTATGGAAAACAAACCACAGAATAGCCTATATCCTAAATTAGGCTTCCACTTAATGCTCCAAGCCAGACTTAGTCTCACCACAAGAGAGCCTGGCTGACCTCTGCCACAGGTGGGCAACTGCTCCCACATCCAACAGACCCAAAGAAACCCAGTCAAAGACATGAGTCTCTCCGCTAACCAAATACAGAGGTGACAGACAGCTGGTGGGAACGTAACACATTTGCACCCTATGGTTGTATGTGCTCCCATCCACTACTGATAGTTCAATGACCCTGTATCTCCCCATGCAGAAACTGGAACACCAGCAGCAGAACACAGGGAAGGCTCTCCATCCCATTCTGCCAACCTATCCACTCAAACGGGTATTATCCGATGATCTTCCCTAGGAGCAAAGTGCAATTCACTTCCTTGCCCACCTAACCACTGCTCAATTTCTTATGAGAGTTCCCAACTTCTGGAAATATGCAGTGCATAGAATTCAACAAATATAGAGCTGATGGGCATCTACTGAGACAGTAAAGTGTCTCAGTGAAAAGCCTTATTCACTTATACCACTTTGCCCTAGTGTTTCTCCTTGTGTGCTTCTTTTAGTCTGGCTGCAGTTTTGTCTGAAGTAAGTAAGAATTGAAAAATAAATGTCCAGTGATTGTGACACTCCTTCCACTTACAGTAACATATCTGCTGGGAAGAACATGGATAATCTTCCAATGAGCTCCTCCGCACCCAGTTCTGGGTAAACTGGTGGTGCTAGAAGACCTTCCTTTGTACTTCTTCTGCCTCTGGAGAATGAGACATTAAGAGAAGGTGAGCAGTCCACAGGCAGTGGCAGAGAGTGCAACGTTCTTGCTTTGCACACTGAAGGTTCATTTTAGGGAACAGTTTCTCCAGAGAGTAAAGGGACTTTCTAAAGATGAAATTGCATGCGCATCTTCTCTTGCTATCCTGTCTTTTTTTGACACTAATGGACTGACAGATCAGCTGGAAAAGGCTTACAGAGGAAAACAGCACATGTAATCTAAGTGGTAGAAAGACACAAAATACAGCCAGGTAAAGTAATTTCGAGCAACTTCGCTCCACCCTGGAGAGAAAAGGATGAGTTCATTATTTAGCAATCACACTTTTTAAGAATAATTATTATTATTATTATTATTAAATATTTCTTCCTTTAACAGTCTCTTCTACTATGTACATTTCAAACAAGCAACTCTTACAACTTAATTACAGGTGCAAAATTACACCTAGAAAAAAAGACTCCTCAACTAGTAGCCCAGTATGTGCATGGCAACACGCACAGGCACACCTATGTATGCACAAACACTAAAATTCAAGTAAACTTCTATTTCCAATTACAGTTCCACAAGTAAAATGTATTAGTTAGATACTGACAGATTCAGGGTTACCTCCTTTCAGTCTTTGCTTCCTTTTCATTTCAACAGGCATTATCAACATGAGAGAAGAGATTGGATTTTACTGTTCTTTCCAGCACTTCACTGACATAAAAGCCATGTATAAAAGAGTCTGTTACACACACAAAGGTTTCGGGTCTGAATTACATTGCTAAATCTGAATTATATTGCAAGAAAAAATTAGCTTTGCTTTCTCCATATTCACCATAGTGCAAATATATGAATTTAAATTAGTTTGATTCTTACAATGTATAAAAAGATCTTGCCCTTTTGAGGTAGAACTTTCTATTTTTACCCTAATTCCTCCTCCAGATTTCACCAGACTAAATCAAGATAAAACTGAACTAGAACTGCAAGATGTTTCTTTAGGAAAAGTGGTTTTTTGAATGCACAATACTTACTTGCTCTTTCTCATCCCTGAGAAAAGGGATGCAGGTTCTACCTATAGCTGATTTTAAAATATGCATTTCCGAAAGTATTTCCTGTTACCTCCTTCTTTTGAAGAAAAAAAAGGAAAATAATTTATCCCTAAAAATCTCATTCATAGCAAACGAACACACTACTGATTTAACAGCAACCTTTAATTCACATAAATAATACTATATCCATTGTGGATTGACATTTGAAGCTTCGTTTATTATTATTGTATTCTCTACATGAATTTGCACATTCTGATCTTATCCCATTAAAGACTACTGACATTTTATCTAAATACTGTATGAATTTAGTCACACTTACTAAATCTGTTTTTTTCTTTGGTATCAAATAGTAGGTGCATGTTTGCATTTCAAAACACTGATGATACAGAACAGAAATTTTAAGGATATAGCCTTATGGTCATTAATTATAGAAATATTGTTACAACAAAAACAGATCAACAAAAGACTGATGTAAAATGGATCAATTTTTTCCTTACTAGTCTGTTCTCCTCCTCAAACCTTATGAAATTATTATTCAAGTGAAAGCAGCAAGTATTAGTGAGTTTTAATAAATAAAGTGCCCTAATGCTCCAGGACAAAATAAGTCCTCAGCAGCAACATTAATGGCAAAACTGTCTTAAAAATTCACTGGTTTCAGAATTTTATCAACAGGTCAAACTTCAGACTCAGGGCAGAAATTCTCCCAACCTTATACAATCCATAAAATGAAACAGAAGCTTGAAGCCAAAATAAGATAATTCTTAAAGTCGGTGCACTAATTTTTGCAGTTAGAAGCAATAAAGAAGCCTGGTTCATATTCAGAAATAGATACATTACAATACACTCTGACAATCTTACAGAAAAACAGAAAGCTTTATAGTGTTCCTGATCAAAGGGGATGAGGAAGGACATAAAATAATATACAAACCCATGCCTGCTGCAAGCATTCAGTGATCTATAAACCAACATATACATTTAGAGAGTAAGCCACGTTAATTTAAAAATATCAAAGGATCTTTATACAGTAAAAAGGTCTTTACTTTCAATAGAGTTAATATAGCTTTGTAAAATTGTACATCTGGTAGGTATATTGCATAAATATGTGCACTGCTGCACATACATGAGTCTTTAAGCAATGCACAGTAAGGGAAATCAGAAAATGAATGTATGGTGTTTAGAACATGTAGACCAGAAGCACCACAATACAATACCCAGGAGATTAAAATTTACCTCCATAGATACAAACAAATAACTGCCTTCAAAATACATTCACATGGTCATAACCTATTGCCTTAACTGAGCAATTTGACAAAATCCTTAACACTGCAACATGAGCGATTTTGGGGTGGTACAAAACAATGAAATTCCACTGAGGTCAGAAGTTGTGCGTTGATTTACACTGATGAAGAGTTTGGCCAAATTATACTTACAGCTGTAATTTAAATGCAGCACATGAAGTAAATATTATCACAACAAAAACCAAGTATTTTGAGAAAAATGCACAGTCATAGAAAATCAACTTGACAAAAAAATTTATAGCCATGTCATGTGTTGTGTATAAGCAGCATATTATCATGTATAGTAGGATATTAAGGAAAAATGGATGTCCCAATGGCCTTTTAAAGCTTAGCCTGAATACATGAGCTACTACAAAGCTAACACTGAAAGCAAAGAAGATGTTTCATAAGGATTTCAGCACCCAATAACACTATAAAAGGTAGGGGTTTTACCAATGATTGTGGTCAACAGTTTCTCCATAAGTGACTACACATCACTCACTCCTGTTGAATCTGAAATGTGGTGGTTGCTCTGCATTAATTCAAAACTGCAAAGCTGTTAGTTTGCATACCAATACAAGACACTGTCTTGTACGTTCCTTAATGCCCAAAAGCTTCTCCCGAGCATGACCCTGTGGGTCACATTACCCTATGGGACATCCCCAGGAAGATCATGGTCTGGGCAGATTGCAACTTTCCAAGGACCAAATGTACTTTTCTCACCTCAGCAGAACAAATCAACTTTCCAAGGAATTTCTCTGCAGAGCTGGTCTGGGAAATCACTTAACAAATTCTATAACCTTGTTTAGGTTTAGGTCTGAAGGTTTAATTCCTTCAATTCTGTGTACCATTTTGCCTGTTTACACTAGGAAGACAGGCCAGTAGTTCTACAAATTGGAAAACTGGCCAGAAGCATAGACACAATCTGTGTAAATTTGAAAATTCAACCATAAATTCATTAAATTTAACAAATTTTGTGGAATTTATTTAGAATGATAAAAATTCAATAATTTAGCATTTGAAATAGTTTTTACCTAAAAATTATTCTGCCAAGTTACGGAAGAAAAATACACATTTAGTCTAAAGTATCAGCTAGAAAATGAACAAGAAATACCCTTATATAACTTACTAGAACTTATATCTTTAATAATAAAATAAAATAAAAACTCAAAAGAATATTTCATTAGGTCATTTAATTTACTGCGTTCAATTTTAAATTTAACTTGTGATTTATTTTTATATTGGTTTTGCTTTTGCAAATGAAGTCGTACATATAAACAGCTCTAGCACTCCAGGCAATATCATATGAGTACACTTGGCTCTTAGTGTTTTTAAGTAGTTTATACACTTAAAGCAGTTACAGTAAATAAGAAATAATTGTGCAATGTCTTCAAAGTTTAACAACTTCAAATAGGGAGAAAATTGTAAGGAAAAAAGTAAAATTTAAAGCTATTGGAACATTTTGTTAAAAAATGTGGACTTCTAAATTTAAAAGATGGAATTTTTCAACGAATGTTGCAACTGAAAAACTGAAATTGATGATTTGGATTGATAATGGATCTGATAGCATGCAATCATGATTTTCCTACATGACTTTTTTCAAGTGCACTCATTTTATTAGATGGTTTTTGTCTTTGTTGAGAGAGATCAGAACCCAATGGACTGTCTGTGCTGGCTACTACACAGAAGGACAGAAATGCAGAAGTCAGCTAAGGGAGCTGGCATGAACCTTCCCACTTCCCACTACCACAGAAAGGTGGTAGTGGAGACATACAGACTATGTAGGCATACTTGCAAAATAAAGGTGTATAAAGTCACTTATATGCTATGTTTTTCAGGTACCAGATAAATAGAAACAGGCATTCACCTGAAACTGCAAATAGAGAAAATACACCTTCTTTATGGCATTACAGGGACAGCAACATCCTGCTCGATGACACAGCTTCGGTCAGGGGATCTGAGTACCTCTTCAGACTCTGATCTCTCAACTGCTCTTTCTTATCAGCTTTTTGCTTATTGGCATACTTTAGCCCTTTGTAACTGCAAGACAGGGAAAACTCGCATTCCTTGAGTAGCTGACACTGTAATCATACTGACAAGATGTCATTTGCTATAGTTTTAATGTACTATTATATAAAACTTGCATTATTGACACAGGTAAGTTCTAATGCGATAGATGAAGAAAGTAATATCCATATGTATGTCTTAAGATATAGTATTACTTTTCAAATGGTTAATGTCTGTAGCTATTCATATGTAATGCATATTAATAATATTCCAAAATTACTACTCTTTAAGTTCAACTTTATACCATTTTTTTATACTATATAAAAAGGTGAAACTAAGTAATTAATTGGATTGCTAACACCTACCTTCCATTACAGAGGGCCTACTTCTAGTACTAAGGGTAATGCTGCAAATCCTTAGCTTCGTTCACATGGTAACACTTCATTTTAACTCTAAAAGATGGCTCTATCTCAGATTGTCTTCGGTTTTGTTGTAGTCCATCACAGGTGTGGGCCTGATACATCCCAAACTAAAGCAAATGCGGAGATTTCACTGGCTAAAGCTGGGTGAGGTTCAACAGGAATAAACAGACTGCAGAGGTAGGGAGAAGTCTCTGAAATAGAGTTAGAAGTAATGGCAGTATATTATTATTTTAGCTGATCTCTAGTCAATGTTATTCTACTTTAGGAAACTGCTTCAGGAAAGAGAGGGTTGAAGTGGGGTGAGAATCTGTCTCAAACCCTGGTGGGTTTCCCTATGTGAACTTCTTCCTGGCATCCTCTTCATACTCATGTGTCCTTGTTACTGTCACACACTGCACAGGCAGCAAGGACCTCACCCAAACAGATCTGCCCCACCGAGGGCTGTGTGCAGTCACAGCACAACTGCTTGGTGGAACCAAGACCTTCCCTGTGCTCCACCGTTCCAGTGTGAGCAATATTCCCTTGAAGTCAGACTGCTGTTGATATTCCCCCCAGGCCCATCATTGATGTCATTTTTGTTACATCATCATTTTGTGGTTTAGTATAAAAGGGATTAGCTCCAACAGGGAGCAGTTTGTGCACATACTACAAGTAGGCACAATTTGTCATAGTAACATCAAGCTGCTAACACAAACACATCTATTAACCTTCCTCTCTTGCTCAGTGAGACAATACCTCAAGGTATTAGCCTCTGAGCCTCCTTGATAAATCACTGATGCATAGCAAACCTGATTATTCAAACAGAATAGGGGCAGAGGATGCTATTCAGCTGCAGAATACCACGGAAGAACAACATCCATGAGGCTTATAATGAAAGATTTTTTTATATACTTAAGTAGTTAATAAAAATTTATTGCAAGAGATAGTTTGTCACTAGATTTACAGTTTCAGAGGACATAGTACAAAACATAGTGCATCAGCTTTGTCTAAACATTAAATAAGTGCAAATACACAAAGATAAAAATGAAGAAGTGAATACTTTACATCATAAGTTATAGAACTATAAATATATTTTATTTACATTATACATATTCTAAGACATGATTTTCACTTATATATACAGAGAGAGTTCATACTAGCATCAGACTATTTAGTGCTTTTGTTATAGTATAGGTCTGAACTCAACATGAATGTTTGCATCATTGTACTTACAGTAAATGCTTCCCAAGGAACAAGGAATTTTAACCAGTTCATTTCACAGAACCATCCTGCAAAGCTGAGGGGTGTTGTAGAAGCAGCAGGATCACTGAGCTGAGGGCTTCTTCCCCCAGCCTTGAGAACCCATCCTAAAAGAGGGGCTGCAGGGGGATGACAGTAGGGTGTGGGGACAGCAGGGACGGGAAGACGGTGTGCGGTAGCGGTGAGAATGCCGGTGGACTTGGTGGCAGGACCGAGGGTTGCAGCAGTGGCAAGTGCGGTGTGGTGACAAAAGCTGTGTGAGCCCCTGGGCAAAGCCTTGGTCCTACTGGCACATGAGGTAAAGGAGCTCGGGAAAGAGCCGGGATCTGTGAGAGAAACTGCTGGTGGGGCTGGAGAACCTTCAGTGAAGCAGCGGCATGCTGCTGTAGGACAGTGTGGTGGATGGTGGTGACGGAGGTAGAGCACAGCGGCAGCTGCAGGGGTATAGGCTGCAGCGGGGAATTCGGGGGCTGGATTGCTGTGGGAGGGAAGGTGAACTTCACTTTGCTGGCCAGTATGTTTTGTGGCATGATCTGCTGATAGGCCTCAGATGGGAGATCTTTGAATTTGTCGTGGTTATCTGAAGGGAATATCAGTGTCTGATCAGGCAGGGTAAAAGGGGCTAGTAACTGCTCAGTAGTTAAAAAGGTGTGACTGTTTACATGTGCTTCCTTGAATGGCAAGGATGGTGGGCTGCTAAATATACCAGGATTACACTGTACCCATTCACCAGTCACTTCATTTATTTTCTCATGTGGTAGAGACTCGGCCAATTCATAACGGCAAAGATGGGATCTAGGAGGAGCTTGTTCCAAATGTCTGTTGAGGAGGGGAGGTTTGTAATGAGCCTGATTTTCATGACTGTTGACCTCTTTCTTCTTTTCCTCTTGCAGAACACCCTGTGTGCTGGCAGCTGCTGGAGCGCGGGGCTCAGGAAGAGGCACAGTGACAACATCAGAAAATACACCCAGCGTGTTCTCCATCCCTGTGCACACCCTTGGTTCATTGTGTTCTAACACGTGTGAACTGTCAGTGTCTAGAGATGACTTGCTTTCCTCCAGTTGCGTCGCTTCATCCGTGTCTTTCGCATGATCAGCTTTGGGATCTGGACTAACTTCCTTTAGTCTGTCTTGAGTCGAGATGTCCCTCAAAACATTCAATGTAGAATCTGCAGAACTTTCTGTGGAAGGTCTGGAGTTCTCACTCCTTGCTTTCCTGTCAAGGAATATGTGATGGATTCTGGTTTTTCTTTTCTTCCGTTTCCCTTTTGCCTTGTGATGTGTACCTATAATTTGAGCTTGCCTGAGATATTCCTCTGTTGATAATGTTTGTCCGTACGAGCTTTCTTCTGATGAAGAGGAACAGATATGCTCTCTCCGCTTGCAGTGGGATTTCTTTGTTTCTTCTGTCAGAACACTGTAACATCTCTTTCCAGACTGGTTTTGACTCAGACTCTTTTCCACACTGCAGTGTCCTAAACATTTATGCTCTGGGCTACAGCTTGACCTCCTGACTTTCCAGCTACAACATGTTTTAGCGTACCTGAGGCTGTTCCTCCTGGAACTCAGAGCCAGCTGCTTTGCATATGCCCGAGAACTTGCTCTGCTCCTTCTGTGCCATTGCTTACAACCATGGTGCTGGTTGCTGGTTGCACTCCAAACATCACACCAGCCCCTGTCCCCATGTACATGATGTGGTGCAGACATGACTCTCTTGTGACCATTTTCAATACCAAGTTTTTGATGTGAATGCTGTAGCTCAGCTGCAGCTAGCCAGATATTCCCCACATCGTATCTGCACTTCTCTGGATTATTTTGGAGGTGCTGATATTTGTTTTCATCTTGGTAACTGATTGCTTTTTCACTCATTGAGGACATCTCCATCTCTGCTGCTGTCATGTCCTCACAGTGATGATGATCACAATATAATTTTCTTTTCCTTTTCCATTTTCTACTTTTGTGAAACCATTTTTTATGGCTTTTTTTGATCCAGATTTTGTTGTATTTCCCATCTATCACAGTGTTTTGTCGCAAGTGATTTTTAGAAATGTGATACTTTTCTATTTTTCTAATCCTGAATGATTCATCCAAGGACACTTTATTTTGATTTTTTGCAAGATCACAATTTCTGAGGAGAGAATCATCACTTATAAGGGGTACTGTATAGTCACACACATCTTTAGTAATTTCTGTTTCATAATCACCACACTCTGAAGTAGGTTTATTTGTAAAATTCGACAATAAGCTATGGTTGGATTCACTTTTATGGTGTAAATGAGGTATGTTTGGCTGATGCTTGGGCTTTTCTTGGCTGTCAGTTGTTCTTGATAACTTGAAATCAAAATATAAAGGATTGCAGCTATAAGAAATTGATGGGTCTGTACTTGTGTAAATTAACATTTCCGATGGCCACTGAAGAATATTTGATCCATGTTTGCTAAGAACAGGAACAAAGGGTTCACAAGGTCTCTTGTGCATGTCCGGTTTGCTTTGTGGGGTTCCACCACTACCTTCTTCAGATGCTGATGGAACTGATATATCTTCAACCAGTCTTTTTATTTCAGTTTCAGTCGTGGATGGATCACTGTTGTTATCTGTACCATTTTCCTCAGCAACATCCTGCAGAGACAAAGAGTCCTCCACAACTGCCTGTGCCAGAACCCTGTTTGCCTGCAGCTCATACCTGCTGCAGTCCAGCGGCAGAACCTGAGCGCTGTCCACAGTCATGGGCAGTGTTTTGTCCACTACGTCTGCTGCATTCAGATCAATGCCATAGCCACCCATGTCCAAGGAAACCAGCTGCTTTGAATGGGATGCAGCAGGAGTTAAGACAGGAGACTCCAGCACACCGCTTTTTTCACCAGCCAATTTTTCTGGATCCTGAGCTTCAGGAGGTTCTGCTGTTCCTCTGCATTTTTCCACCAGTGGCTGAAAACAGTTATGTTTCTCCTCAGGGCACAGGACTATTTCTGCCACTGAAGGAGACTGAATGTTACATGCTTCTGGAACAAACCTACTTCTTCTGCTAAACCCATGCTCTATAGACTTCTCATCATTATATTCATAGAAAACAGCAGCTGAAGACTCTAGTTTGACCACTGCTTTCTTGGGAAAAGCAAAAGAGAAACCAGCTCTATGTCCTTGAACTCCTTGAACTTCATCTCCACATTTGCTAGCGTCGGATTTATTACTACATGCATTTCCAGGAATGGAAGAAGTAACAGAAGCAACATCTTCACCATTCTGTGCATCATGCATTAAATCCTGATTGTTGGAAGAATTTATGGCGGCACTTTGGGGGATATTACTGCAATGATCTCGCACAGTCACTGTAGTAGATTTGAACATAGGGCCGCTTCCAGGAGCACTAGGAAGGAAAGCAAAACTCAGAGTCAGTACCTTTCAGAGAGCTGCAGACAGAAATATGGAGTTACATGGGTATCTACAATTTTTTATTTTTTTTTAATGAAAGACGAAGAATCTGAGGATATGTAGACTTAGAATATGAAAAAAATGTCAGCTTTTATAGTAAGACCAGCTGACTAGAATAAAAAAAGAAAGTAAATATTGTGCCTCCAGTTCCTTCATGTGAAGTTAGTAGCTGAAGGGCTCAGATCCCTATGAGGTAGTTCACTTTTCCTAGACATCCTGCCTGTCCCAGTAAGAGACTATTCATTTATCTAAAAATGTTGCTTCTCCTCCCAGTAGACCATCATGATTACAAGACTTACTACAAACAACATAAGTTTTACATACTACCGTGCTACAAAATTTACTAAACCACGGAGTGCATGCATGACTTCCACCTTAGTCATCATCCCAGTGACGGCAGCTCTGCCCATCGGCAGTCAGCTGGCAGCTCCCATCCTATTCATGTTCACAGACTGAACTGTTGCAATCTCAGCAGTTTCTTTCATGGAAAAATAATATCAAGGAGAGTATTTCAGCTGACAGTAAGTGATTCATCCTTCCCAAGAAAAAAATTATCACTGTCTACTACTGTTCTTCATTTCATGTCATCTTCCCATCTGTTCTACTTGCCTTAATACAAAGCCAAGAGCAAAAAAACTGTTGAAGCTGCCAAGTTTCCAGGATCCACAAGAACTGCTCAGCACTGGGAGTAATGGACCTATCTTACAACATTTTTTTTTTTCTTTTTGTAACAAAATTATTTTGTGCTTCAGTGTAGAGCAGTATTAGATAACGAGTCACTGGGGAAACTTTCAAATGTTATTTAGGACCCTTAGAAGTGCTGAGATAAAGAATGCTGAACTTATTCTACTGGGTCTAGAATCAAGGTAGAGGTTTCACGAGAAAAGAATTTCTCATGAGAATTCGTGCCTTGTCCAGTTCTTCATAAATTTAAAATATATATTAAAACCCCCACACAAATCCTTTCTTTACACAATAAAATGGTGACTTCTGTAAAACCAACCTAGAAAATACCAGTTTAAAAAACCCTGTGTCTGTCTGTATCACACCTCCAAAAAACGTTCTGTTTACTACAGAGTGGTAGTAAACAGCAATTCTTAAATAGAGAAATAAGCTCAGAGATAAACTCTCCTTCATGACATTTGTATTTCAGCAGCTATTTTTTCGCCTTTTCCCTGCTGAGATTCCGCTGTGAGAAATCGGTACATGTATTTTCAGTGGCTTGTTGGTGTCATAACTGTCATGTTTAAGTGAGAACACAGTCACAATGAGCAAGCTCAATGTTAATTTCAACAGTATCCCCAGATGCAACACTAAGATGTATGATTAGCAAGGAGTCACTTTTGCAGAGGGAGCTGAACACCTTGTCAAGCTGGGGAAAAGAAGCACTTACCTTTTAATATCAAAAATCCAGTTACTGAAATTTAAAATGAGATTTCTGGATACTTTAAGAGGCGAGCAGTTTGGAAACGAAATGGCAGAGCTCTGTTACATCCTAGAAGACAGACTGTATTCCTCACCTCATCAATGAAGTATTGTCAGCCTGCAAATGCATGTTCATGCAGCTTTCAACCAACATGCCTGGTTTCATGAAATATACATGAAACTTTTTTTTAAAAAAAACCAAAAATATATGTCATTTTAGCTCCACTGAAAAAGCAAGGTTAAACATTCATTTCTGCAGTGTGAATCAGATTACTGTATACATACTGCTTAAAAAATACCATCCAAACCAATCCATGGGGCTCCAGTCAAGGGTCTCCAATAGCCTTGCGTCCCACAGCACTAGCTAACAGCAAAGGGCTTATTTGAAAGTATTTATTGTTTCAGCAGTTATGGACTTACCACGTTCTCTCTTTCCTTAGCTCAGCCAGCTTGTGCAAACGTCGAAGGGCTTTCTCCTGTTTCCTCTCATCTTTCCATGACTTAGATGCTATATTTCGAGCAAACTCCCTCTGTTTCAGCTCCTTCAGTCTCTGCAAGAAATAGCCATATAATGCACACAAAATAGGGATGATGAGCATATATAACAACAGTTATAGTGCTTTCTGGTAAGCACTCATGATATGATTATTTTTTTTTTTTTCAAACCTAACCAAAGTGACCCATTCAATAGATTTCTACATTTCTCATGAATAACCATAGCTTGTTTCCTGCTCCTGCTCATATCTGATGAAGCAGTTAAGCAAACACTGAGATTCAGTCCAGAATTTCATTCAATTTCATTTCCAGCCTGTTTCTTTAGGGGGAAATTTAAATGCACAGCTCTGATGTTCCACACAAAAAAGAGGATTTCATTGTCTTATATCACAGAATGACAATACACAGAAACTTCCCTAATCCTCCATGTCAGCAAGAAGTCCCAAACCCCATCGGTGTATTGCTCAGTTAGTCAGTGAGTCCCCAGTATGGCTTGCAGTCAGATGACATAATTTTATGAAATTATAATCTCACAATACTGGTAAGAATCCAGTTACTTGCCATTTTACTGGCTGAAGGTTAATGGCCAGCCACAAGCAGGGGCCATGTTGATTTATAAGAGCAGCAATTCTAACTTCAAATTGCTTGAGAGGTACTGAAATCTCTTCATATCACTGGTGGCACATAAGAAATACACATGAAGGAGAGTTTGCACAACTCAGCAATGTTCTGATCCTTCTCAGTTTTTTATTTCACCCCTTTTGTGAATATTCCTCATATACTGTCATTTTCTTCTTCACTGAAAGGATGGTCAGTCACTGGAGCAGGCTTCCCAGGGAAGTGGTCATAGCTCTAACCCAGTCAGAGCTGAAGGAGTATCTAGATGATGTTCTTGGTCATATGACCTAGTTTTAGGTAGTCCTGCAATGAGCAAGGAGCTGGAACTGATGAACCATATCCTTTCCAACTTGAGATATTCTATAATTCTATGATTCATTTACACACTGAGTATGTCTTTGTCATTTTGGGTGATGCTAACATTACGCTGGCTGTGCATTTAATGCCAAGAGACATACATTTAGAAATATGCTGAGACAGCAAACAAACACATAAAAATGAGCCCCACTCTAAATTTTCAACTTTTGCACGGTTTATCAAATAACTGGATATTCATAATAGATACAGAGAAATAATTTAAAGGTAATTACGTTACAATTTATATTTTCTAGCTATCAAAATCTGTACTAATACTGTGTAAGGTAATACACTCAAAACTGGATGCATGGAAATTTTTTTTCCAAAAATAAAAAGCTTGAAACATGAAGCATCTTTGTAGAATATTTCTTACCCCTGTGTATTCCTGTTTTCCTGAAGATCATATGATTCCGACCCTGCTTCGCACCAGTCACTCATGAAACCCAAAGTATTTCATTTCATAGCTGACTTCTGAGTACTCAGAGCACAGGAGAAGGGATGAAATTTGCTCCTTCCCCTCCCCAACCCCAGCCCTTGACATTTAAAGACAGAATTCCATTCCATTTTGAGAAGCTCAATAATTTTAAAGGGTTTATTTTCCCCTCCAACACATGAAAAGATGTATGTGGTAAAGCAGGACAAGAAAAGAGAGAAAAAATGGTGCTTTTTCATAAGATTATAAAAAGAAGCTTGGGTGTATAAAAATCCATAATTACCCTTCAGTGGCAACACTTTACTCTGATTGATTCTGAACACATTTTTGACCCTTTCAGTCTTACTGCTGGAAGTTAGCAGGACTTCCTGCCATCAGGATGCTAAAGTGAACATAACTCCGTGGTTAAGGGAGTAAGTAGGGTCTCACCCAGAGTGAATTGGGAAAACACTGTTAGACGAAGTTTGACATGGTCTTGAAGGCACAGAAGGCACATTTCATGCCTATCACTGCCAAGGAAACATCATTCTGAACTTCTCATCAGACACATCAGTCATTATCTGCTTTACACATACCTGTTACAGAAGAACCATTCTCAATTTTTAAGTAATTAAATTACCCTCCTTGATTACTACAAGACAGAGAAGTCTGGCAGAAGTTTTGTGTGCACAGCCTTCATGTTGGACGGCCTGCTTTTCTGGAGAACTTCCAATTTCAAAGCTCCCCTTCTGTTAGACCTCCGGCCAAATGCACCACTCTTTTGTCATTTGGAAAACTGGTCTTAACAGAATATAAACTACCTATAAAAGGTGTCTGGCTTTTGGTGTTTGGTTTGGTTTGGTTTGTTTTCTTACAACAGGTATCTCAGTCTTTTTCATGGAGAGCTTAAGAAATCTATAAGGAGTGATCTAGTGAAGTGAGAAAATGTGTGTCCCCATTTTTTGATAATGTAATTATTTTCCACCTGTCTTTGTTTAGCCATTAGATAAACTGTCATCACCTGAACTCCCTCACTGTCCTTGGTCATGTTAGCACTGCATTTATGCTATGCTATGTTTGTATTTTGTTAATTTTGTTTGTATTATGCAAATTAAAACAACATAATACTAAATTACACATAAAATACTATTACTCCATGCATTCTGAATATCACAAGCCTCCTCCCTTAGAGCTGTTCAAAGCAAATGGCAGTAGTAAAAAGCAAAGTGTGCCTTATTCCTAAAAAGCGTATTTTTCTTAATGTTTTTATGCGTTTCCATGTGGCAGAGCTATTCACTAGTGGTAACTTCAACAGTTAGTTTAATGCCTGTTATGTACATTTTTTCCCATGCATCAGTAAGTAAATAATTAGCAGGCAGTCACATCATATTTATATGATTGACTCCTATATTTTGCTCTTGCTTATGAACCAGCTCAAAGTATGTAATTCCTAGGAAGCAGAGTTCAACAAACAGTTCACGATGAGTAACTAAATGACCTTTCTCTAAGAGAACTAAATGCCTTTTTCATTATTGTGACATACTGTATTGCTACTTTGAGCATGCAGAACATGGGCCGCCATTGCTTTGCAAATTATTTACCCCAGCCCAGAGCAATGGGAAGCCTGACCCTCATTCTCGAGCCTTGCAATAGGATCCTGCTATTGGGCTGTTTTCACTCAGGCATAAGGTGGAGTATTTTAACAAATCTAACTATAACACTGGGCCTGAAGAAGAGATATTCCACCTATTTCTAACGAACTCAACCAGAAATCTTACTGCACACCCATTACATCATGCTGAACTGAGGTGTAAGAGTCCAGACGAAAAGGAGGACTTTTATCAGGTCCTATGTACCTATTCATGGATGAAACTACACATGAGAAGCCCGTATGAGGTCCAAAGTAGCGTGCAGCTGCATTTCACTCTCAGGAATAAAGTACAGGTGTCCCCAGGCTTGTTATGGAAGATGCCCATCAAAAAAATCAAAGAAACCCTAAGTGGACTTCCAGTGGGACCCCGCTTCTGGTTACTTCACCCTCGTCTTCATTTCCCCACTCATCACATTCAACAGTTAATTTCAGCATGCCACTTTTCAAAAAGTTCATGAAGAGTTTTCCTAATTCTCTGCTGAATTTTTGTATTTACACTGGTAATACATTTACATTAGTAAACACACCCAGGACACCACAAACACATAGAGGCTGAATAGTGAAACACAATGTACCTGAACACTCTTGACACCAGGTGATAAAATGGAGGTGGATAACAAAAAAACCCACTCCAGACTCCAATAATTTTGTACCTTGAAAAGTATAATTTAATGTTATCAGAAAGAGCAGAGTCACAGCTATATGTGTACATTACAGTGAGAAAACTGACATACTTCTGTGTCTATACCACACAGAGAAAATACAACTTAACTGGCACAAGGACTCTGCTTTTGCACCACTGTGCCTGCCAGTGACAGCAGCAGTAGTGTGAGACCATGAAGACATGGGATATTCAGCCCTTCAAAATCAAAAAACTGCTGATTACCTAAACATGGGGACCATGGGTTGGTAGTTAAGCACTGTCATGGAGGCTGCACAAGAGTGGCATTTGGATTATTTAGTAGAAATTAAATATTCCTTCCCTCTAAATCTGTATATGATATAAAATACGTTTTTAATTGTTAATAGAGGGGCTTTTCAGCTTGTATTCAGTTTGCTTTTTCTTTTCTAAAAATCTGATTATTGCCTAGTATTACTGATTAATGTGAGTATTTCTTGGCTGCTGGTGATTATTCTAGAAGTTTCATGTACTCCCCTTTCTCTGAATACTACATGACTGCTGTCAATATACTCCCTGTTAACTGAGATGGTTTACTGCTTCTTTATATGAATTATGGTAGACAAACAACAACAACATACTCATTAGATAAACACTTGTCATACTAGACCAGATTAGTATTCTTTTCTAAACAGGATTGAGCCTAATCAAGTATAAATAATAACTGAATAGATCAGAGCTCCTGCGACATCTGTAAACACTCAAATGTGGAAACTTGTCATTTAAAGAAGAAAATGTTGCTTACTAAGATGTAAAATACACATATTTTTCTTCTGCCTTTGGTGGTTTGTGTGGGTATATACATTTTGTCGATTTGCAACTGAAGAACCCTTCATATACAGTAGCATCCCTTCACATGGGCTCTGGTCCGCAATTCTACAGACTTTTCAGAATGATACCTTTGATATTATTTAAAAAAAAAAACCAAATCATTCTCCCTTTGTAAATATTACAGAAAAAAATTAAAGCTCCAAGAAAAAATACTACAATACAGGGAGAACTTATCCTGTTAGTGCCACAGGCCTTCCCCAGCATTGAACAAGGCAAGCTATTTCTACAGAAAGGAGAAATGTTAAGATTTCTCAATGAAATCGGTAGTTCAACTACTCAAATAAGTAGGCCAAGGAAGAAATTAATAGACAATTATCATTTTTTTCCATGCTGCCAGCATGGAATTAATTGCTGTAATATGTTCCTGCAATACAAGATGAACAGTGAGTTGCGCAGCAGTTGGACACACTTCTTGATACTAGCAGGGAAAACTTCCTGCCTTGGTGCACTGCAACTTGTCACCAAGAGGGCTGTGGTACATACAACTCCTGTGAGGGTGCTGAGGCGCTGGCACAGATTGCCCAGAGAAGCTGTGGCTGCCCCATCCCTGGCAGTGTTCAAGGCCAGGTTGGATGGAGCTTGGAGCAGCCTGGTCTAGTGGGAAGTATCCCTGCCTTTGAAAGGGGGGTGGGCACTGGATAATTTTTAAGGCCCCTTCCAAACCAAACCATTCTATGAACCTGATATGTGTGGCTGCAGGTCAGAACAAGCAGGCCTGTCCCAGAGCTGTTGATACTTAGCATGTACGCCTGAAGTAACAACACTGCGCATCCTCACAGTTTATCTCCGTAATTTCATTTGTTCATTTCCATAGCTTTTAACACTTCAAATGTAAGACTGTGTGAATAACTTTAAGACTAATTGTCTGAATATTTCGCATTCTAAATAAGGGTTTTTCGCCTGAAAATGTGCAACCATGTATTTGGCTTTGTGGGGAAAACAGCACTGAGGCATAGAGCTATTAAGCAGCTCATAGCCATTTAGAGCAGAAGTCTGCTTTTGCTTTGGGAGGTGCTGCTGAGTGCATGGGGCGGTGCCTTGTGTGGAGCAGGAGGTGGCAATTAACAACTGAATTTTCACATGTAGGGAATGAACAGGATGAAGGTTTGTCCGCGCTTCAAGTCTGGCATAACCATGGATTTGCTCAAAGCTTTCACTGTTTCTTTCAGATAAGCAAAACAAGTGGGGCTATCTGAAAAAATAGGAAGGCTTTATTAGGAGCTCTTCCTTGTTAAGAATTTATAGAAAGGCTGGGTTTGTGTGTGATATTTTTTTGTTTGTTTTTTTAATAATCTTATATTTGCTTGGGTATTTTGTGTTTTGCATTGTGTGCTATGTCTGACTTGTGACAGTGGCAACGAAAGAAACCCAACTTGTCGTTCAGCTCTGTGAATGGATAATGTGAATGTATACATGCCCACTTGGCATGCTGCATTCCTATCCTCTGTCAGTGACACATGAGGCATTGTTTAGGACCGCTTGGCCCTTGCACATTAGAACTAACCCAGTTATCTCTTTTATGATCCCATTAACTTTTGAACAATCACAGGTGCTGACTGGACTACAGGTAATCCAGCTTTAACCCTTCAATTGGGTCTGGTGGAGCCTTATCTTTGCTTGGAAACATGGCGTTACATCCGTGCTGAGAGAACAGATTTTCTGTTTCATCATTGGTGTTGCTGGGCTTGGCAATTTCTGTTTGATAGAGAAGTGTCCACAAGTATGTGGTTGTACTCAAAATCATCAACGTGGCTTCAGCCTCTTCTGCAGTAATTACAGTTAGGACAGCACTCTGGCATCATGGGGTTTAAAAGTGTGTGTATTTAAGCTTTTTCCTTGTCTGCTTATGAGTAGACCCTTCCCCTTTGGAACTGAGGACTTCCTGAGACCTGTGTTTTTCCCAGTTGCATCTCTGCAAGGTGAGATGGTATGTGTGTGTGCATGTGCACATGTGAACTTACCCACTTCCAACCTCTGACAATTCCTGCAGTCCCAGCCAGCTGTAAAGCTGAAGAGTTAGAAGTTGGGGAAAGGAAGGTTGTTTAAGCAGCCTTGGATCAAGCCCTCCAACTTCATGCTACTCTAGTCTTCAGTTAAGTACGAATTGAATTCTCCAGATCTCCATTCATCCGCATAGAGCAGGAATATTGTTTAATACGTTCTTTTTCCTTCATTCCATGGTATTTTCTCTCCTATTATTTTAAATGTGAACAGAAAATGAAAAAGATGCTTGATTCAGGTTGTTTGTGCTTCATTGCATCATTATCAGTGCAATAAACAAACTGTGGTGGCACTGGAGTGATTGCTGGGCAGGAACCCAGCCAGCCATGTAGCCAGCCACAGGTGCCCCTTGCTATCCAGACACACCACAGGACCATGATGCTGCTCAGACTATACAACTGCTAATTTCTGCATCTTATCACTGTAGGATCCAGCTGCTCATTAATGACTTGTGGAGGAGGATAAAAAACCAGCAACCTCCTAAGAGCTGCATCTGCAATTCTGGTTCTGCTTAACCGTGTGTAACACCTTGTATCTCTCTTCCTGGATTTTGGAGGCATTAGTTTGTCATTGCTGCTAGTGACAGCTCTAAAATCATCTGTCAGCAGACAGTGCTGCAGGGTGGTAATGTTATTCCCCAGAACAACAAATAAATAAGAACAAATACTAGGCAAGTAACTACTAATTTAGGGTATATGAACTTTCATCAGAGCTACAGAAGCAGCTGCTATCATCTAATTTTTCATAATGCTTATATTAATGGTGGCAGAAGGGCTGCAAGGTGCCCTTGGGGACACAGAGGGGAGGTTGTACATCTGTTAGCAGGTCCAGGTAGTAGAGGACCCCCACTCTATTATCACCAAGACTGGAGCATGGTGATGTGGTGCTGATGTGTGTTTCTGTGTGTCCCTGTGTGCTGTGAACATGAGAGGCTCAGCCAGGTCCTATTGATTTCTGTGTGTTGGGTTGGACCTTCTGCAGGTGGTTCTGAACCCTTCAAAGAAGTTGTTTTAGGCTGTTTGCTTCTAGTGTTGACTTGGCAGGCTCCAACAATCAGAATGCTTGATTAGTGTTCAGTGCCCAGTTAGAGGTCAGAGTCCTTGTATTTAAATATTCTTGAATTTTAAGACTTTATTTCATTTTTCACTGTGATAACAGTTGCTAAATATTATTCCTACAATTTACATGTCTGTGAGAAATAAATTCTCAGTATAGACAGCAAGCCACAAATACACATGCAGCAAAAGACATTTTTACACTTTTGGAGGTCGCAGACCTTATGTGTAAACTAACAGCACAAACACATGGTTTGGTGGCTACAGTCTAAGCAAGTGGTACCAATTAAATATTTGAATGAGTAAATGCTCACAGGTCCTCTTAGGTTATCTCTCTGCACATCTGCAGCCACTCCCTGTAATCCCATTTAATCTCTGATCATAGAGAATGGTATAAATTGAAATGATTACCCTGTCCAGCAAGCATGTTTTTTTTTGTTTCCTCTGGAAACAAATAATTTTTTTTTTTATGCTCTTTATGGATTGTACCTAAAACTGGCTCTATCCATCATGTTAGTGCCTAAAAAATTTCAGATCTCTGAAATCAGCTCTTCCATAGACTCTCTCCTGCTCCTAGGTATGGTTTGGGTGTTAATTGCAGCCAGAGGCGGCTTCAGTACCTAACATGTGCCTGGCCTATGGTTTGGCAGGGTGACACTGATCATTCCTTAAGAAACATAGAATCATAGAATAGTTAGGGTTGGAAAGGACCTTAAGATCATTTAGTTCCAACCCCTCTTGCCATGGGCAGGAACACCTCACACTAAAGCATGCCATGCAAGGCTCTGTCCAACCTGGCCTTGAACACTGCCAGGGATGGAGCATTCACAACTTCCCTGGGCAACCCATTCCAGT
>JBCJKH010027581.1:0-27667 GCA_039877255.1 Loriculus beryllinus | reverse complement strand
TCATATATTTTCTTGATAGTGCATTAAGCTGTCATTCCCTTGCAACAGATTAAATCAGTTACATTGTACATGTTTTTATGAACTTTTTACCAGAACCACCACAATGAATGCAAGGGGTTTTCCAGCCTGATCATTTCAGGGTCTAGAGAGAAGCATTTTTCAAGATAATGGCTAAAGTCAATTTAGGAAAAACACCCACTCTATTGCCACTCCATTTTCAACAAGCATAAACATGTATTTGAAAAAAAAATTAAGTAAGCATGACATCATTATTCTCAGGAAAGAGGGTTAGTCTATTACTAAACTCTAGCTTTTGTTCCATGCTTCACAAATCCTATTTTTGCATTGTAGATTAATACTTACCTGAAAATCTCTTATACGAAATTCACTTTAAGGTTGCTTGTCTTACTGCATGTGGAGTTACAACAACCAGACAGTAAATCCAGAAGGTTTTACAGTTGACAGAACCTCCACCAAGGCTCCATCTACAGAAATACTTAGCTCCTTTGATTTCACTTTAAGTATCCTATTAAAATGTCTTTAAATAGTAATCTTAGCTTTCCTGAAATCTAAAATTGAAATGCAGTTTAATAATTTCTAAACAGAGAACCTCGTGAATGTTCATAAAAATTCAAGGACTATGTTTACTTTAAAAACAAAAAAGTAGAATGCCTTTAAATATCAAAATTATCAAAAGCAACTTAACTAGTCACTGTCCAATTAAAAAGCAAGGATACTCAGAATTACAATCATCAAGTCTTGTATTTAATATTATATTGATATCAAAGATTTATCTCCACATGGCTTGCCCATAATGTTAAAAGGGCGCCAGGGTAACATGGTCAGCAATATTCAGAGACAGTAAGGAGTACTAAACTTATCTTCCTTACTTAACCCAGCTACATACTACACGCTTTTACAAAACTATTGCCAGTTTTACACAAATACACAGTTTTCACATAGTTGCAAATAACTTCATAGTTCTAAATATTTAAAATATCATAATTCTAATCTGTAAAGGAAAGTGATTACTCTTTTATTCACTTACCAGGACTGTATTGTATCTGTCCTCCAAGTCAGAGATAAACGAAGGAAATGCTGGTTTTGCCAGCTAGTTCAGAAAAAAACAAAACTCAGCCTTGGGCTCTTTACAAGAAAATAAAAAGTTTTTTTTTTCAAGTAGCGGATCTCCTAAACACCTACATTTGAGCTCATCACCAAGGCTCCCTTTAAAGTCAATGTATAGAAGCACACACTTCTAGAACTTCTCTATCTTGTGTCACAGCAGGCATCAAGCACTAGCCTGACAGATCCCAACACTCAAGCTCTCCAGAAATCCCAGTTACTGGGGTGGGAGGAAATCACACAAGTCTGTAAATGCCAGGCACTCAAGCATCTAGTGCTCTGAGGAAGTAGCACAATTTGAATACTGTACTCAAAAAATGCTAAAAATACCAAGAAACTACACCCACAACTGGTAGCAAAAGTCAGTTACAAAAGTGTGACTAATTTCTCATAACTTTGGACATCAATTTTTAACCATTTAAAGCAGTCACATCGAGTCTTTTCCAAAATACTTCTCTTAATGTGAGCCAAATACTTCTTTAAGCAGATCAACTCTCTCTACTGACTATAGAGGGAGCCTGGGTACCTGGATTTTAGACAGCTCAAGTAAAATTAGATGAAAACTTCCCTGTTACTAGTATTATTTAACAACCCTTTATACAAACATACATCACAAAAAGGCAATCATAATAAACAATAAGTTGTTAATATGCAAAGCAA
Organism: Loriculus beryllinus; assembly: GCA_039877255.1. Lineage (NCBI taxonomy): Eukaryota > Metazoa > Chordata > Aves > Psittaciformes > Psittacidae > Loriculus > Loriculus beryllinus. Next base: position 25,882 of record JBCJKH010027581.1, on the reverse strand, counting down.
AACACAAACTTCTTTCAATTAATATCAGTTATGTTTGAAGTAGTAATTGGAAAAAATCCAAATCAATCTGTTTCACAGATAAATCTTCCTCTTGATACTATGACAGCAGCAAGTATCTTACTTTGCTGATTTTTTTCCTTGGGGAAAAAGGGACCGAGTCAGAGAAGACTCTACATTAGTATTTGAGTTTTGAGTTATTTGAGCTTCACATTCAAACATTAATGGATTTATTTTCATTTTTAACTGTTTAATTAACTTTGAAGTAACTTTTAGAGGCAGTGGTCACTCTGGTAATACTTCTGTATGATAGTTTATTTTCTTTGGTGCACGTGGTTTATATACCTAAGCACACACATACATACATGTTTGTATATATACACACATAGTTCTTGCAGACTGTTAAAAAGGAATGTATGATTATATTCTTTCTCACTATTCTCAGTAAGTGGATAAAGTACACTTCCTTTTTACTTCCGACTTAGAGTGCACTGTACTGGCCTTAAAAAAAAAGGGCAATTCAGAGATCCCATGCAGTTTGGGCTACATCACATATGAGCAACTTAACATTCTACAATAGCATTTCATTTTAAGGAACATTAGTCTGATGGGTCAGCTATGGTAAATGTCTTTAAGCTCAATCGTAACCTGCAGGAACGACACAGAACTCCCAATTGCCAACACACAAATGAAGCTCTACGAAAAGTTACAAGCATGCTGATGTAGCTTGCTTTCAAGACAATATGTTATCAGCTACAGGAAAGTTCAGAATCATGTGCCTAAAAAAGTGGTAAAACATGGAAGTCATCAGTGAAAGTAAAATTTATTAACTGGTTGAGACAAGATAATGTCTTTTTGATAAGCCATAGTTCAAAAAAAAGACAAAATTCTGGTGTAACCAAACTTTTTCCCCTTATTCCCGTCACTGTGTTCATAAGTGTATAACTGTAAAACACTACAAGCTGTGTTGGTATAGGACAAAGGTGTTTGAAGATGCTGTTTAGCATCTAGAGAAACATACTTTACCCTCAGTAAAAGAAAGATTTCTCAATAGAGATTCATGGGAATAAACAATCCCAAACCCTAGCTTCCCAATAACACCATAGAGTGTCTTTCAAACTGAACACATTTCCAACTGCAAGAATTACCTTCACATCATATATAAACAGGGGAATGAGTCTTAATGTATTCAGAACTTGTTGCCATGAAGGCCTGCAGGTGCTTGTGCGTCAACACAATAAAATTAATTTGTTTTCAAATTCAATGGGCTATGTCTCGATTTTCCTATTCAAAGCATTCCTATAAACTTCCGCTTACAAGTGCTTGGAATATTTCATAGTAGCAGCAACAGACTGATCTGGTGTGGCAAAAATGAAGCAGTAAGATCATATTTACACCAGAAGCAATGTATTAAAATATATTTAGTAACGTTAGAAGAATGATCCTTATTTCACCTAGCATTTCAAGTTATTCCAGATCTTCTTCCCTGTCAACTCACATACAAATGTGCAACTTAATAAGGAGTTAGTTGTTTGCCTACCTTCCTCCTTTGAGACACACTGAGGGCAGCAAAGTCATTAAACAAGGATGAATTTGGTGAAGTTAGAGGATCTGTAAAAAAAAAGGTAAAAGAACATGTTGAACATCTCTAATATTAAAGAAATTTTACATTTTTAACTTATTTCTGTATGAAATTCAGAATTCTTTTGACAAAACTTTAGCAACCACCGTACTAAAAAAAAAAAAGGTATTTATTAGATTCTGTGCAACTGCTCAATAGAAATGGTGCTCATTAGCTGAATTCAGTATATTTGCTGTTGACACTAATGTCCATCTAATATTTCACAGCCTTTATCTCCAGTTACCTAAAATTACTCATCATGGCCTTACAAATAATGAGACTTTTACTTGTCCTGTCACTGTTCTGCACAAATTTAAATCAGAATTAAGAGCAGCAGAAGTCTACATACTGTTGGTAGCTTTTTCTTGATTTTTTTGTCACTACTTATCTTTTCCAGAGCTGAAGCACAAAAAAGTGAGTAACAATCACAGATGCAACTTAAACTTCAAACTGCATGGGTAGAGCTGTCAAATTAGCAGATGACTGCCATCCGTAAGCATTGGTCTTACTCCTTTAAAAGTAATTCTACAAGTGAAGCATAGCTTGGCAGGGCAGGAGGCAGGGGGAAAAAAAAGGACCTGAGACACAACAGAATTTAAACTGTTTCCAAAAGTCATTCTGGTTTCTCTCCTTCGCATGCATCACCATCACTATTTGACCTGTCACAGCCAAACTCTGCATTTAAAACTAGAGACTTCCACTGCCTTGAATAGCTGATTGTTCACTGAGACAAAGAAAGCAGAATTAATCACAAAACCTACTGGAAATGGACCAAGTGGAAGAGAAAATAAAAAAATCAACTTTCAAGCAAGTTAATTTCATAGTAGTTACTATCATGCCTAAAAAATTATAACCCTAGAAAGTAGACTAGCCGCAGGGTCAGACATGCAAATGGAGTTCTAGAACACCATTTACCCAGCAATTTTCAGAGCAGAAATACATTTTAAATGTATGTCCTTGCCATAAGGGAGTAGTACCCTCTTCTTTAAAGAACTCAGTTTAACAGCCACAGAGGAAAATCTGCAGGGATTCTGAAAAGTTCCTTACGGAAGTTCAATACACCCTCCACAATAATTTAGTGAGCATGCAGGTCTGCAGTATTGAGACATTTTGTCTGGTTCAAAACCATGTTCCCTATTAGTAGGGAAAAAACTGTAAGAGGTATTGCTTAAAGGACAAAACAAAAAGCTTTGATGATTGAAAATCATCATTTATGTGCACATTTCACAAAAACCCTGCACACTAAATTTAAGAATAAAAACCCTACACATTCATTCCACACACTTACTTGAAAAGCACAATAAAAAGACATACTATTGCAGAGCAACAGAAATGGCTTACACTATCAGTGTTTCACAACAGATGTCCGAACTAGCAATTCACTTGAAGTGACAAGACCAAAAATTACTTGTTTTAGTTTTTGGCCACTGGACCAAAGAGAAGGCTGAAAATTTGAGTTTAGTAGCACTTAGTTTTGTATTAAAAGTAATCACACAATAGAGTATTATTAAAAAAAAATGAAGTTCTTCTGCACCTTGAATCAAGTCAGAAAAGAAAGGAAAAAACTCCCTTAAGTCTTAGTTTTGCAAAAGTGAGTTTAAATTTCCAAATATAGTTTTATATGTATTACCTTAAAAAGTACTTACCATGGCCTGCATACTGCTTGGCACTGTCATTGAGAAGGCTAGGAGAGCTGCTGCTATTTGTCATCCTCTGCAAAACAGGAGATGAAAGTGTGTACATGTAAAATACAGCTACAAAAGACTAAGTGATGGCATTTGGGATGACATTTAGAAAGTTTTAAGAACAAACTATGAAACCTGTGCTCATTCCCCATTTAGTAAATAAACAGACAATTATTTGTAGTTGACAAGAATGTTTACTAAAGCATTCTGCATGAGAGCAATGCAAACCAAAAATGACTGTATATTAAAACACTATCTTCATGAATTTCTTCTAACTTGGGAGGGTCTATCAAACCTATGGTTCTCTTTCTATATGCTGTCAAAACATTAGACAAGCCAGTTACTTATCTTCTTTAAACATTCTTTCACACTGTATTCCTGAAACAACTCCTCCCTTTATTATACACTATCATCATAACACAAAATTTTCCAACATAAAATACTCACATTACATTTGAGAACAATTTGAGAACATTTGCTAGGTTCTTCTAAAAAAAAAAAAAACCAACCACAAAACCAAAAAAACTTTAGAGACCTTTCAGCAAAACCATGAGATTCTTGCAACCCAGCAGGCCATCTGAAGCCCTCTCAACATTCCTCCTAAACTCCATCTGCCTCTCCTGCACTCCTCCAGAGATACAGTCTAGCAACAAACTGGACTAAGTGTGGCAGTGCTGCCCTAAACTACCCCTTTGATAGAGAAATTTAAGAAGGTCTCTTCTTACTTCTGGCTTCTTATTCTCTTTGTCCAGTCTCCCACAGGAAGAAAAAGTGTGAGAAGAAAAGCAAGGCAAGATCAGAAGTGTTCTCCATCACTGAGAGAGACAACCAGTAATTTGTTAAAATATTCCTGGGCATGCTTTTGGGCACGCTTTTGGTCCACATCAACCACGACTCTCCCAGCCAATTTCCAGGCACTATTCAGCAGTGAAAAGGTTTGAGATCCCTTCAAATAGACAGTTTGCATGCAGCCTCTGCTTTATCGGGTGAGCGTACACCAGGACAAACAGGCCATTTTATGCCAGCTGGCCCTAAACACCAAGGAAAGTTTTCAGGCATGCTTAATTTAGTAATCTAGACACAGACTAAGCCTCAAAATTTGTCACAGGAGTTGCTCTTTATGCTTACATTTTTCCACGACCAACTTCAACGTTGGTGGCAGAGGGCAAGAACCTTGCTACATTATACTTCAATGACATTCCATCTAATTCTTGATCAAAAATGTTAATATTCTGAAGCAAATTTGGTAAGAACAGAGGAGAATCAAGAGAAGCTAGAGTGTTATCCAGTATGGTAGAAGAACATACTTATTGCAATTCAAATTTCTCAATGTTTGAAGTTTTCATGCTACTACTAACTTCACCAGAAGTTGCAGCTTTCAATACTTGTATCTAAAAGAGAAAATAGATTGTATAAAGCAGTTCTTATGCATGAAGTTTTACGCTGTTACCTTCTCAACAGGCTCAATCCCTCAATGCTTTATTCTCCCAGTTATTACTTCCATTATTTGCACTTCATTTATACAGCAAGCTTTCTGTAACCATTCAGACTTCTCTGATACAACTTGTCATTCAGTACAAGTATGTAGGAATAGGAAGCAGAACTGTAGCACATGCAGATGTCCTAGGACAATAGGTATACACACATGCAGATGTCCTCGGACAATATGCATACTATGTGTACACATGTAAATACTATGTAAACCTTAGCTTTTTCAAGACTTAGATGAAGAAAGTTGTTTGCTATATGCTCCTCTTATTTTGATGCCACATGTCTCATGTTCCTAAATACATCCAACTGACACAGTGTAACCATCACTAAAGGTTAGTGATCAACAAGTAATTCTTTACACAAGAGGGATGCCTCTAGTGAAACAAAGTTTACTTATTTCTACAAAACAAAGTAATGCTTTAGGAAACCTGTGCTAAGTTAACAATCTTGCCCAAGATAAGGGATGTTCATCCTACTGTTCACCATCATCAAAAGAGTAAGAATATATCGAAATAACTAACCTCAGGATTATAGTAGCTCAACTATCCATACATTATACACTCATTGCTGACCATGCAATGGAAAGAAGTTACACAGTTTTTCACAAATATTTGACAAGCATCCCTATTATGCATCTTTTCTTGGCATTTGATATATCCACACTGATTCTAAAGTATGGACTGAAGAAAGTGCTTTAGGAAGAAAATTCCTAAAGGGAACCTTTCAGATTCACACAAAATTTGTCCTGGCGTAGATTAAATTGTCTATTTATTCATGCCTATTTATAACACTCAGATTATCATAATCATCTTCATGCAAAAAGTAATGGTCTGCCAGAACAGGGATAAGTATGATACTAAGAGCTGGACTGGCATCAAAGGTGGCAAGCATATGACTTAAACTTAGAACTTCCTTAGAACTCTTAAGTTTATACCAGTACTCTACCTCTTCAAGTACAGAGTTAAACACTCAGACTTGTAACATGAATAGGTGACTGCAGTGATGAAAATCAGCGCTGATACAATCACTAAAAAACACACTGTGCGTGCGAGACAGACTGCAACAGAACACATTGTTCAGGATTCTGAAAGCACAGTGCAAACAAAGTCTATAGTCAAGCCTTGCTCAAGGTGCAAACGTATCTTTATATGAACCAGCATTCTGAAAAACCAAAGCCTCTCTCTTGGGCAGCTCTTGCTTTAACAACTGCTTGTAAGTTGTATCTTGAATGAGGTTAAAAAACCTCAACTTCACCACTCATGGATTTTTCAGTTCGCTCAATTCTATACACGTGCAGAATCTTCTTAGCTTAACATTATTCATAGAAGACCTACATGTAACCAGTAAAGGATTTTTAAACTGGTTTAATATTAAAATTTCTACCACGCCCAAAGGCATTTAGTCCTTATGAAGGTTATTCCTGTACTTGATTCTTACAAAGGCTGAAATGTCTTGAAAGAAAGAAAACCCAAGTGCTACTTGTTATTTGTGTTTTCCAGAAGGCAGTTTTGATTTTAAATAACACCTCTCAATCTCTTCTAATGGTGTTGAACTATTTTACAAACAAATTCAATTTCAAGATGACTACAATCACAAGAACCTCAAGCCCAAAGGATGAAAGGTTCAGAAAGGTAAAAGGAACCATTAACAGAAAAAAAAAATAAACTACAAAGCCTGCCAGCAAGTCAAGCAGGCACAAATGAGAGCTTCAGACCTTAGGACATCATGACTTGCACCATACAGAATTTAACATAAAAAGTAAAATTTGTCATAACTAAGCACCACACCAATGTCACTCAGTTCCATATAAACTACTTTTCTTTGCCTGCCTCTTGACAGGATTTATTGAGGTTCTTTAAGCACTAGTTAAAATTCAACTAGACTGACTGGCATACATCCTGTCCCTCTCCCTTTAAAGGAATTAAAAGCTGTTTCTGTTCACATCTCAAAGCAATCTACTACAGAACAAAACTGTCACATTCATCCCTGTCCAAGGATTTAACCTGAGGTTTCAACTTAAAGTTCTTCTAGTGCTGAACGTTCTGTTACACTGGTTAACAAAATACAGGGTCTTTAATTTCACAGAAAAATTGAGAAATAAAGATTTCTGGAACACTGTGTTAATTCTTGGATATCCAAGAAATTAAGCAATTAATTATTTAACAATTAATCTGCTTTACACCCTCCGTTCAGGTATTTATGTACATGGATATAGATTTCCCCAGGCCTTCTATTCTCCAGGCTGAGCACCCCCAGCTCTCTCAACCTTTCCTCACAGATGACATGCTCCAGTCCCTTCACTGTATTCAAGGCCCCACACTGCACTCTCTCCAGTGTGTCCATGTCTCTCATGTACTGAGAAGCACAGCAACCAAGGTGTGACTTCACCAGTGCTGAGCAGAGGTGAAGAATTACTTCCCCAGACCTGCTAACAGTATTTTACCTAATGCAGCCCAGGACACCACCCACCCTCACTTCAATACTTCCTTGGTGTAGTATGCTAGAAAGAGAAGTGTTACAAAGTGTTACTTACTCCTGCCTTCTAAAGGTACACACCATCTTGCCTCCACCCTTCAATGTTCAGTAGCAAAACACAAATTACAGCTGCACTTACAAGAAGTTTGCTTACCTTTTATATTCCTCTACTAAAATATATACTTAGGAAATTCTCATCAAGATAGAATATGAATAAAGCTTTGCTGCACACAATTACAGTTTTACATAATTTTATGTATCTTATGTTACAAGACTTAAGTGAGGGATTTTGATTTCATCGCCACCATTTCTTTGGCCAAGATACTTAAGAGATAGCATTTGCTCCCTCTGTCTCCATATTCTCTGACCTAACACAGAGAAAATGAGCACCTTCCTTAGAATCAGAGAATCAACTAGGTTGGAAGAGATCGTTAGTTCCAACCACCACTCCAGGACTGCCAAGTCCACCACTAAACAATGACACTGAGGGCCGCAGCTACACAGTTTCTGAACACTTACAGGGACGGCAATTCCACCACTTTCATGGGCAGCCTGCTCCAACACCTGATCACCCTCTGTGTGAAGAAATTTTTCCTAATATCCAGTCTAAGCCTTCCCTGGCGCAGCTTGAGGCTGTTACCTCTTGTCCTACCGCTTGATACTTGGGAGAAGAGACTGACCCCCACCTCACTACAACCTCCTTTCAGGTAGGTGTAGAGAGTCATTCTTGTGTTGTATATCAAAATATTTTGTAATATGTCCTCTTCATCTTAATACTGGAACTACATTTCAAAATACTTCTTTGTAATTTTTAGAATAATATTAGTTGGACTATAAAAAAAGTTATCCTGCAAAAGAATACGACTGTCACAACCAAACAAATCATTGTCAGATTCTGTGACCTATCTTTTGATTTCCTTTATAAGCAATCCAAAACTTGCCTTTGACAGCTAGTGTATTTGGCATCATCTACTGCACATACCACTCACAACTGTTTGAGCTAAAACAACCGGGTTTCTTCAGAAGGCATTATGTAAACAACTGCATAATTTCATATTTAAAATAGCATGTCTGTAGTTCCACTCAGTTCTCAACAGTTAAAAACTGAAGACATTTACAAGCTTCTGTGCTATAAGGAGAGTTTTATTACTCAGCTCTTGGCAGAGGCAGCAATGGGAACAAAGGTCTTTGTGTTTATTCAGCTGCAAGGCTTTGAAGTGAGCACGGTCTTTACTTCTCAGGCTTTCAAGAACACTTAGTATACTAACATTGGAATGGCAAAAGCAAGCAAGACCAATTCTTCTCCATTGCTTGGCCTTGCCAACTCTTAACACTGAAGACTGTTACCCCTTTATTTTATTAGGGTGACTAATTGAAAAGTTGTGATTCTTACTTTCTACATTACATGGCTTCCATTGGACTGCAGGTAATTATAAATCTCAACCCATGAAAATAAGGAAATCAAAGATCTTCGTGAAGAGACACGCATGAAGACACCTTCTGCCGGTTTATAATCTTACAGCGAAATTGTTCAGTTCCAATATGACATTATAAGTTATTAACATCAAGATACTCCTCTGCCTCATCCTGCTATGATATCCTTTTAAGATCCCAACATAATATTACCACTCCTTCCTGCACTACCTGTGTCTTTGATCAAGCCACAAGTCAGGCAAGGGGCAGCACTAATGCCAGACACCAGCCAGCCAAGTGGCACATGCAGAACAGCTGAGCAAACAGCCAAGCACCAGAGGCATCCCAGCCAGCTAGCTCCTGCCTCCTCATTGCTGGGAGAGCCAAAAGCAATGAGCTGCTTCTTGAACCACACCTCTGACTTTCTCTTGACAGCTGCTGCTACACCAAAAAGAGAAAGAACAGCTTCGAGGACAGCATGCAGCCTGCGGGCCATGTGTTGTGCAGGCCTGCTCTGTTATTAGTTAGAGAGGGGAAAACAGAAAATATTCACTTTGATAAGCTGGAAGCCAATACTGCTAATGTAGCATATGAAAGCACATGCAGATTCAAGGAAGAAAAGACATGAAGCAAAACTGTATTACAGGAAAAGCAAACCAGTGAGGACAGGAGACTATTAATCAATAGGAAATAGTAAAAATAGAAGATGCCAACAGGGGGGGCAAATGGAAGGTTGGCTAACAGCAAAGACCCTTGAGGTAAAAAGAGTGGAACGATGAGGCAAAGCTATTTTTCAAAAAAGAATAAAAATAAATAAAACCATGGCTACATCAAAAATCCTTTTCCTAATTCTACCAAGGATTTTTACTCTTTTATTCCACTGCAAACTGAGCATTGCCATAACTGCATCTTCACCACTAATCTAACCCAAACGAGATATTCTAGATCTCAAAACATTCCTCAACACACGCAAATGAAATCTCAGTCAGAAGTCACAAATATCCATTCTTCAGAAATGTTGGCCACTAATCACCTACATTATTTATGATTAAAGAAGCACATCCCCTCCCCAATTCATGATTATAAAATCCACTTTTACTTCCCTTTCTTTTGCTGTTTACTTAACACTGTTAACAGATCTTCATTGCACACAAAAACATAAGGATTGTGAAATTTGTATGTAGCACTGCTTCAGGCATTTTGGCTCCATTACATATGTGTTATGACAACCCAAATATATGTACAATCACATACTGTTTTCAATAAACTTCAGGTTTATGTGCTGCACATCACAAATGTTCTGGAGATTAACTAGGAATAGTCAAAAAAACTCATCTACTGAATCCCTGATGATTATGTTGGAAGGTATCTAGTGAATAAAACACAGACTGCAGGAAGATTATCTCATGGTAAAAGAAAAAGAACGTCACCCAGAAGAGACCAACTATTTCTATCTTTGCTACATTGAGGAGAGTTAAGCAACTTGAACCAAGCTTTCTACAGTCATTAACGCCATTCCTCACCTTCCAGCTGTACAGGTTAGATTGGAGTCTCTAGTTTGCCAGCACTGTTGGGGTTTTGGGGTTTTTTTTTTGTTTAGTTGCCATCCTTTTTCTTGCCAAACCTCTACAAAATGCAGACTGCTTCCTTCTTTCATAAGCAAAGCATCCCGTAAAGTTGAATGCAATAATCATAACCTGCACAGGAAAGCACACTGCCAACTAACAGCCTTTTTAAGAAGGATGTGTACAGCATGCAGGAGTAAGGCATGGAACTGCAAGATGAACACTTAACTATCAAATGGGTGCTCATTACACATGCACCACACATCTTGTGTCCTGTCTAAGTCCCACTTACAATTTTCCCCACTATAAAAAAAAAAATTATTATGAGAAATATATCTCAGTATATAAGCTCAAGGCTGCACTGACAACCTAAACTTAACATTCCTTAACACACAACTATATCTTATTAGTGGTTTTCCAGCAGCATGTTTATGTGCACACGTGTGCAATTTCCCAGTTTAAAAAAAAAGCTGAAAAACATTCCTCGTATTGCATCACTGATGCATCTATTTGTGAACTGCACAGATCCACCAGAGATGGCTAAGTAACTCACAGATGGAATTAACGTTTTCATCTGCAAAAGCTGAGAGCTATTGACATATTTTACAGACACTTTCTGATGTGTTATAAATGGCAGATTTAAATGAAACTCTGAATTTTCAGTATCTTTAGTTTGACTCAAGGAACTGGAGAGAAATGGGCACACGGATTTGTTCTCTTCACCCTACTTTGCCTCAGCTTTGCATTATGCTAACTCATTTCTTTGTTCCAGCTCCTGTGTATTTCACTTGTGTAATTCTAGTCCTCATTCTGTGAGTATCCCACCAACATCTCTAAGCTTCAATCCCATCCCTCAGTCTTTCCTAGTTAGTTCATTATCCACTTCTCAGCTCAGCTTCTCTAAGCCTACAGCATCAGCCTCTCTTTCCCTATACACCCCTCTGCTCCAATTAACATGGATCCAGCTGTCATTAAATTAACTGTCCAGCTTCAGTGTGAAGTGGAAGAAGAAAGACGGAAACAAAGTAGACCAGCATTCCTGCCTGGAGTTCAGACAAGGCCTAGATTAGGCCACAGCTATAACTGCAAGAATGAACTCAAGATGGAACATACCATTGCAGGCTATATCTTTAGGAAACTGTCTAACATCTAGGACATCTCCAGCAGGTCTATACAAATCAGTTTTGCTAAGGTTTAATCAAGTAACAAAATCTTTAGAGAACAAAACGTTCATCCTTGACACAACCACCAGTCTATGAGATTCAAAGTCTCTGTTCCAAACCATAAAGCATCGGTATTATTTAAAGTAAAAGGCACTATGATTTTTCCCACACCTTGTTCTCCAAAGGGCTGAGTGACATGGAAAACCACATTCTGAATGGCTAAACTTTATCAGCATGGACTTAATTGAGAAGCTGACACAATCAAAACAGACAGCATTACCAGCTTTAAATATGCAAGCAAGAACTTAAATTACATGACTCAAAGGGGGTGTGTGTGTGTAAAGATCAATATAAGAATGCTTTTTAAACTGTAGTTTAATGCCTGTAAGCATTTCTCAACTCTAATGAAATCCTCCTTCAGAAGTAATTTTCCTTAGCCTCCAATGGGTAAGAGGCACATCAATTTCTTCTTTTATCAAAGGGAAACCACAATGCCTTGACTGTAATCTCACAGGCATTAGCAAAGTATTTAAAATGTTACGAGTGTTCCTGTTAGATGTATGCCTTATCGCCTTTCTAGAATAAATAGTTATAATTAGAAATTGGTGTTTAGAAAGCCACCAGTGCTTTTGTAGAATACAGTTTAAGGATACAAAACATGGTGACTTGGCACTAGAAAGCTTAAAATTACATGATCTCAGTGATACCAAAATTTGTAACTTCCAGCTTCAACAATACACTCTGGAATCGGAGGTTAAAATTTCTCTTTTTAAATCATGCAGGACTGTCAGTAACAAACATTTCCATAGTTTTGCAATTCTGCTGAACAAGAAAATCCAGCATTCTTGAAAACATGCAGGGAAAAGACAAAAGAAGGAAAAAAGGAAATACACCTAATTATTTCCCACCTTTTGCTGAGTTATTTTTCAATCCCTAATACACGCACAACTGAGATCAAAGTAAGCTCATAAGGAGAGTTTCCCTGATATAAAAGAGAGTTATTGTCAGGACTTAGTGTGAACTGTTTGACTTGTGCTCTCTTTCATTTACCAGAAACTCGTTTGTTAAACCTTTGAGTACAGGGAGAGACCACTTTTTCAGCTTTTCAAAAGCGTAACAGTTTGAGGGTGGTGTTCTAGTACTTCATGTGTTAACTCAATAGACACTCATTTGGGTTTGAAGTTACAGCCTTTTTCTGAAAATTTTGCATAATACTACCTACACAATAATTTCCACCTCATGGGAACTCCTATGTCAACATCTACAGAAAATTATAAATACAAGAAAACATGTCAGAAGACTTAAACATAACAGAATGCCTCCAGAGACCAAGTTTACAAATTCTGAAGTTTTTGTCTATTAACTTACAGGTTTGATGGTTCACATTCTGCTTCAGTGGCTTTTGCTCTTTGAAATATATCAAAATCAGGTTTTTGAAACATTTACTAAAAGACTACCAAAACAAGCTATAAGCCTAAAAAGAAATCTAGGAACAGAGTTAATATATTTGCCAAAGCCCACCACAACAGCTCAGATAAGTGCCAATAAAAGCAGACTAATTTTAAAGCAATGATATTGTTGAATTTCTATCTGCAAGATTAAAGTGAATATATACTCTGCATATCCTATAAGATGACATATTCCATAAGGCCCCATTTTTTCTGCCTCTCGAACAATTTTTCCTTCCCAGAGTAACACCACTCAGAATTAATGAAACAGTATACAATTCACTGGTATTACCTGCATCATAGGGTACTTTGTTTCAGCAGGACCTCCAAATCCATTAACGCCAATGAAGCTGGTGCTAAAGTAGGAATCTGTGAGACTAGCATCAGCTAACCCACCGCCATCTATTCCAGGAACTAAAAGAAAAAAAAGAAAACCATTTCAGAAAAATATTAGTTTACCATGGGTTTATTTGCTAATACCTCTTATGTAATTTTTTTGGCAGGAGGGTAGAATAGGAAAAGGTTGGTGATACCATATTTCAAGCCTATCTCTCTCAGCAAAACAACAAAAAAAGAAATTTTATGAAAGAGTTGGCTAAATGACAGCATATTCAGCATGAAATTACAGCACAAATTCAGAAAAAGGCAGAAAAGTGAAAAGCTTTGACAGAGATGATGTGTTTGAACATAAGTAACAAGAAAAGTAATGACACCATAGAGAAAACAACAAGAAACTAGAAAGTAAGCTTATTCTAATAAAACCTGCATTCTTGCATGCTCGTCTTGGAAATACATCTGCCAAGTAGAGTTTTAAACTGGATGCACTGGTTCTCTTAAAGGGTAACACACAAAATTTACATTTTAAAAAATCTCAAACCCTTTCCCACAAAGCACATACATTTTCAAAGCTTCCTTAAGAACATAAGACTATTTTCATTACCTCATACTTCATAAAGTGATAACAATTTCATGAAATGTGGTCAAAAATATCTTCTAGACTGAAAGCAAGTATGAAGGATGTAAGAAGAAATGAATCCCTCTCTTGAAATAAGACCCTTGACATACAAGTACAGTACTTTAACTGCAAATAAAAGAATTCAATACTATGAAACTACAGAGAACAACAAGAAGCAGTAATACAAACACAAAACACTCGAGTGGGTATTACCTTGATAACAAAAAAAAGTTTACAATGGTATACAAACTCAAATTAAGCTTCCATAAAAACACCCACAGCAAATTATAAAGACATTAATCAGTATGGCCAGGCCACTGCAAGCCAAAAGGCATGAGTAATCGGTAGCTCCAAGGTAAGAAGGCACACATCCAACTCAGAAGAACATCCTGTACCAAACCATCCGACTTGAACTTCTGGGAGGACTCGCAGCCAGCCAATGACACCCGGAAACAACTTCCTGATCCTTCTCCTCAAAGGAAATAAAATGCAACTTCATGGCAGAGCTAAAGGAATGCTGATTATAAACCTCTCATATTTCATCAGAATGGGAGTTTTCCCTCCAAGAAGAGACTGCATAACCTGGTGAGCTATTTCCATTATGTAGGCACAGGAAAAAACAAAAGCAGCACAGCCAGATGAACTCACAAGAAGGGCTAGAAGAGGAGAATGACAAACAGCACCCATACTACAGACAGATGGCAACACTGCCCAGCTGCACTCCCCCAGACTGGAGCTGGATGAACTAGACAGCTAAGGATAACACCTACAGCACCCCAAATGAAGAGCTGTATGTGAAAGACATCTAATAAATTGAATACCTCGGTGCCAATACATGTAAGTTTTGCAAGCAAAAAAGATTCTTGAAGTATTGCTGTCAGATCTAGAACATAACTTGTCTACTCTTCATGTTTGAGGGAGACACCTAAGGAACTTTAAAGATCCTAATTACTAATGAATTGCAGCATATTTAAGCTAGCTAAGAGAACAGGCAAAAATAAAGCTCTACTCTCCATGCCCAAGATCGTTCTTCATAATTTCAAAGGAATACCCACACAAACTTCAGAAATCCTCTTGCTACAGCCCTAGAAAAAGCTTTTAATGTCTTTTAAATGTCTGTCCATCTTTTGCCTTCATTTGGGAAACTTATATTCAAAGGCCTAAGAAAAGTATTTTAAGTCTGAACTACTGTATCAGGGAAAATTTAATGTCTGCAATAGCTCAAATTACTGTCTCACCCTACCTGCTACAGTCAGTCCCTAATTCACATTGTGAAGGTTAGCATTTCAACACAATTATTTTCTGTCATCATGAAAAATACTAGGACTCCATCATAAAAGAATATGAAAATATAGCAAATCGGTGTTTAATTATAAATAGTTTCAGTCCAGTTTGTCCATGAATTATTCAGGGTTCACACTGTGGGTTTATTTTAAAAATACATTTCCAATATAGCTTTCTCTGCCTGCATTTCAGCCAGTATCAAAAACTGATGCAGTTTTTAATGCTATATCGTTACTGTAAAAGAGCAAAACTGTTTGAGTTCCTGAAACACTGTCATTTCAAGGTACACTGTGTAATTTCAGCAGTGTATCTACTATTTCGTGTTACACTTCTGTCAGAAAGTCCACATTCTATCCAATTTTTAACAAACTAGCAAGCAACTCGGTCAGATTGCACCATCAGCTTTACAAATCCTTCAGCCTCTTGTTGAAGAGTCAAGAAATTGCTGATTCTTTCTGCTTCTTCCACTGCTCCTCAATATACTAGAGTCAACGTGAGAACCCACCCTGATTTCTCCACTGGAAATAGGCAAGAGAAAGGTTGCAAGCTTTGCCACATTCAGCAGCAAGGCATGTGAAGAGCTCCCTCAGTGTGAAGAAAACCAGAGCTGACTTCCAGTAACTCCAGACCAGTGGCACAGCTGCAATCAACCATTATCCAAACAAAGCACTGGAGCTGGTGCTGGTAACTGTGCTGGAGCACAAATACAGAACCAGATGCTCTTCTAGTCTGGTTAAAGCACCATCAGGGCCAGGCAGCTCACGCTGCAAGCAGGAGCAGGCCTACAGCAGCAACCCCAATGCTGAGCAAGGCTGAAGATGCTGCTGGGAATAACAAAGTTGATCTTTGAAACTGCTGCCTTTCTGCTGCTGGTATGTGCCATGCAGCCTAGCGAAACCACTTAAAGATGCTCAAAGCTACAATTTAGGCTTTCTATTGGCACACTGATATTCAACTGAGCACTCCAGGTAACAGAACCTTCTCCAGAATATTTACCTTTATCTAGCTTTATGAAGCCTATCTTTCTACTGAGCTGCAATAGTTTGGCCATACCTATCAGCCTTCTTATGCCATTACTACAGATTTTGTACACCAGCACTAAGTCACCTTCATACCACTAAATTCTATGGGTACCACAGCAATTTCAACTATAAGGCTTTCTGTTTTCCAGAAACATGTATCTAGCGAAGGGACCAAGATGACAAAAAAAAAAACCAACATTTTCCACAGGAACAATCAAAAGAAAACCATCAGAACGAAGTAAGCTCACTGGAGCAGAGGGTAGTTTTCTTGGCAGTAGCTCCTACTAAAAATAGAATGCTGTAGAAGTGGTAAGTATAACTGTTGCCTCCAGAAGAAAACTCAACACCAGCTTCCTTAAACTAACTTCCCTATATAACAAGCAGTAACATTAAGACTAACAAAAAAGACGCAGCTTACATAGGTACAATGGGAAAATAAGAAAAGTAATTCCCTCACTGCCTATAGAACCAAGAAGAATGCTCACTACATACTCCATTTCTGTTTGAAGAAGGGACATTCAGCTGTTACAGTGATGAAAGCTCAGCAAATACCTAAACAGCCAAGGCAGTTTTACTGTATTTGGCACCTGGCCCTCTCCATGAGAAGTAGAAGGCTTTTATCCTCCTTCTGCCAAGCACTTGGCAAATCATAAATTCTCACTTGCTTCTTGAAGACCATGGTAGTTCAGAGCATGTAAAAATAAAAGTGATTTATCATAAGCAATCCATAGGAGAAGGTCTTCAGAAGTGGGCACACTGCACTACGTGGGCAATGTGGTATTAAAAGAAGTCTAAATTGAAAAGAAAATCTTAGTCCTTAGAAAGTTTTTATGCTCGTATGTTTAATAATTTACATCAGACCCTGCATTCAACTTGTCTATCAATACCTTTCCTGCGTAACAACTGTGAGCACACACTGTCAAGTGCTCTGCACACTGCATTATTAGAATGACAAAACTTCTGAGGTTTATGCCTTTTCTCTCCTAAAGCACTGATTATAACTTCAGGAAAGTAAGTTTAGACAATATAGGAAAGTCTTGAATTCGTTATTTGTTATCAAAAAAATACCCCAAAAAACCATGCCTTTCTGTTGTGTAACTGCTATCCATCATTGAAATTGCACATATTTTCAACGGCTTCTTCCAGAGACAAGCAACAACTTCCTTAAAAAAGAAGAAAGGTTGACGAGGCAGGTCTGAGAAAAGATGGACAGGAAAGGGAACAACTAGGAATCCAGCAAGGAAAAAAAATGCTAACATGTTATGTAAGCACACATGTGAAAACAAGAAGAAACTTCTAAATTCCATCAACATTAATGCCAGAAGCTACATCCTGGCAATTCTATAAAGAAATAAAATATAGTATCTTGAGAAATTCAGACGACTTTTCTACTTTTTATGCACACATTACCTAATAATATTTTGCTTGGCGAGTAACACTGCAGCTTAATGTGACAACTGCAATTAAAAATAAATATCTTCTTATATAATTCTTCTCCCACAGAATTTTAGCAGAAAGTAGGCTTCCCATCAGATGCAGGCACCAAAGAGGGGAAAAAAAAAAAAAAGCAAACAAAAAAACCACACAAACAAAACAACTCAAGTAGTTATTTTTGCCTTATTTCAACGACATTTTTCAGAAACAAAGGATCTCATCACAGCACAAGTGTCTGAGTACTACTGTGATGAACTCTACACACATGCTTCAACAGGATCTGTGTGTTTGGTATGGTTTTAGCTTATTGCTCATAGTGTCTAATACTAGCACTATCTGAACACTAACATAAACACTACCTGAAAGATGGCATTTCTGATATTTCCATTCTAATGTTATACTAACCAGTAAACAAATACTGTACTATCCTATGCTGATGCTTTTATGAACTTAGTATCATCTTGGAAACTGCTCTTAATATAAAAAAAAGGTTACAGGAATGTGATATATTGCCCCAAAAGTTAATGGACTAAAGCAAGATCACAACAGACTTTCGTTGACATATTTTTCAAAACAACAATTTAAAGACTTCTAGCAAGATACTAGAACATGGATTGAAATTATTCATTTTGCTAGTATCACTGCTTAAAAAAAAAAAAAAAAAAAGAACAAAAACAAAACAAACCAACAACCCACACCTGTGTTATAATTATTTTTATGCTGGGGAAAATAAAGCTTATGTAGGCAGGTAATCTTTATTTAAACTCCCAGCACTGCAACCGAGCAGGCACTTTTCACCTCAACACAGCTTGGTAAACTGGATCATAGGCTCATTGCATACCATGCACATATAAAGGACAAGGTGTTATCTCAGCTAGGTATAAAGCAGTAAAAACCACAGCGTCATGTCTCCAGTAGAATTTTAGAGATCGCTATCCTAGTATTGAGATAAGAACAATAAAAGTTTTATACAAAGCCTATCTATGACAAGTCATTTAAGACTTGTGTCCTTTTAGTCTCCTAGAAGCACAGAGGTGTCAGAACAGCTTATGCTTGTCCTACTTTGTTTTGTACTGACATATTTGTATCAGGAAATAATAATGTATTTCTACACTTCTGTAATAGCTGGTAAGCACTAAACATAGGTTACTTTCACTACAGTGCTGCTACTGCTGCAACTCGCTTGTGAAAGTGGATTCTCTGGTGTTTTTCTGTCTCTCTCATTTAATGCAGTGTTTTTGAAACACAGGCTGAGAATCAGTGAAATAGAGACAACAAAGAAAGTGAACACCCCCAGGCACCAGAGGCAAAAGTAAAAGCACATGCCTAGGTTAGGATGCCGTGACAGAAAGTGCAATATGAGGGCAGGCAGCACAAATGAACCAAGTTGGCTGAAAGGCAGACAGGAAGCAAAACAGTTTGGGAAATGCTGCCTTATTTACAAACACTCCCACTAGGTGAGGAGATATTCATGGGCAAGGAAAGGAAAACAGCAATCTTCACTGCAATAGTAAATGACTGAGCTCTTTTGGGTTTGGTTTGAGGTTTTTTTTAAATTTATCTCACGTATCACAGAAGCATCTGATAAGGAATTTAAAAAAACCCACACCAATAGCTGCCATTCTTTTGCTTTGTAAAACTCTCAGTGCAGAGTTCTGAGCAGCAAGCAGGACTCCTCATGGACCAAGTCCAAAAGCACAGAGATAACACAAATGAAAACTCTTACTTTTTCAAAAGTCAGAGCTACTCTGCTATCAGAAACAGCAATTCAAAGTAATGCAATTACTTAGTATCATTGCTTTCCAAGCAAACCCTCTCCAAAAGCCTTCACAATTCCTACCATATTGCATTGAATTATTCAATAAACTGCATCAAAATTCACAAAACATACATGCTTAAGCTTTTGGTTTTTAATAGCCTTCTAAAACATTTTTTATATATAAGTAGTTGTATGAAATGTGTGTAGATAACCTGAACAGAATGTTAGGACATTTTTCACACCAGCGGAGGAGAACTCATAAAAGAAAGGAAAAGAAAGGTCTTCCTGCCAGCTACATCTGCATTAGAGCAACTGAAGTTGAGGGAGTCTACCCACAAACTACAGGAATTGTATAACAGATAACCAACCTGACAAGAGCTTGCACAATGCATGTCCCCACTCTCACTTTTATATATCTGTACTTTGTTTCTAAATATCTATTCTCAAGTTAGTTGTTTTTTGGGTTTTAGTTGTCAAGAGTAAAAGGCTGTTAGGAAGCAAAATAAAAAAATACAAATAAGTTCTAAGCACAAAGTATCTCTGAAGCTCAGACAAAACAATCATATAATCAGAACTTTTTTAACTCCTGGAAGACTCATGGAACGAACACACACATGCACACATATACAGAGCATGATCTACCCCAACTCGTCTCCAACACACATTGATTCACCACACCATTTTCTGGTGGTGTAATGCATCTTTACTAGAAAGTAACAGATGAGGAAAACATCAGCTCACTATCTAAATCCCTCCACTGACCCCCTTTTCATCAGCTGCTTCAGCACCAAGATTGTTTTTCTACTTTGAAGGTTCTACAGAGGGGCTTCTATCTGCATTTATCACCCAGCCCTCACTTACCATTTGTCCACTTTTCCCGCAGCAGTCTAAATTTGCTTCTAGGTGGTTCCTTACACATGGAACTCTTTCTGAGCTGGTCCCCAAGGTCACTATTTTCTGGGCATTCAAATCCTTCCTGAAGGCCCACTCCTACAGTGATACCTACAAAAAATCAGTTATCTAATAACTGCTAGATATAAACTAAATGGGGATGCTCTGTATCTTAAAAACACATTAACAAAACCTCAAATTATTAAGATACAATATATAGCGCTTGCTCACATAATATAACTATCCCCCCACATACTGATTTTCATCTTTACTTTTGAAGCAGAAAACCAGTTACAACAGTAATAGTGCTTTCTTTACACTCTTCAATACCCAACACAGAGTGGGTACTACCAGAAACAAATAATCACAGTACTCCTCAGGAGTCTGCAATTCCTGTGGAATATTTGGACTTTAAATAATTTCCAATACAATGAGGAAAACCCACAAAGTATTTAAACATATACAATCAGTTTAAAAGCCAATTAATAGTGAATTTTTAAAGAAGTTTTTTATGCCAAAACTGCCCCTCAAAATCCCGTATCATTTTGCAGACTGAGATTTTTTCCCGTCCCGCCTTTCTTTTTTCCTTAGCTCCCCCTAATAATTTTCCTCCTAGTTTTATTTCCACATGAAACACGTAAAAGGAGAAAGAAAAAACAGGTCTATTATTTCCAAATTCCTGGAGCTAACATACGAGACAAAGTGATTAAACTAAATCAGTAATTTTCATTTTCTCCCATGCATCTCTAACTGGTTATTGTTTTTACTCTTCAACTCTCAGTTGTCTCTGTCTTCAAATGCCCCAAATGTCTCTTCAATTCTCAGAACTGTCCCCCCATTTCTTAAAAAATATTTAGAGAAAAACAAGATGAAATTGCATCATCTATCAACTCCTGGAAAAGACATCAGGAAAATTGGAAGGAGAAACATCTCTCTAAAAAGAAAACTGAGGCATACAGCAACTAATACAGCATAACTTGCGAAAAGTACAAACAAGCCTGGAAAAAGAATTTTCAACCACACAGTTTTACTATAGTACCTATGCTCTGCTTACAAGTGAAGAAACAAACCCAGAGAAAAGTGACCAGTACGTGACATCCCACAACTGTACTTATATTTAAAAGTTCGAGATAACTGTCCATTTCTAAGTATTTCAAGTTGTAAATACTGAAATGTTACCAAAGATAAGAAAAATCCGTATTTAGAATAATCCTAACCATTGTTACATTGCAATAACAAGTGTAATCCAACAGATCCAACAGATTATCTTTAGTACCTGTTTTGCTGAATAGCTTATCTTTTCATTTTTTCTATATCCACTGCTTCATTTTGTTTATAAAAGAATGCACTGGTAAAAACTTAAAACACATTTCAAAAAGCAGGAAATATACAAAAGTCTTTCCACTCCAAACCATTTATGGATTTCACAAAACCTACAATGTAATGCTCACTTAAGCTAACCACCGAGCAATTAAACACAGAGCTCCTACAGCAGTGGCCACTATCCACTAGTGCTATGACCAGCCACATGACACACAGATGGTGGGCTGCAAAAACATCATGCTTTTATTAGGCTAACTCAACACAACCCAAGACCTTTCCACCTTCTGCCAGGCTGGCAATGAAGTCTGTTCACAGACAGGCTTTCCCAGTATCTGCAGAGAACTCCAGCGCAAGGCCACTCAGGGAAATACTGCAGGCACCTCACAGAAATATTTTGACTACAGACTTCTTAAGAGGACTGCAAGAAAGGCTTTCTGACAGAGAACCAGATGAAAACATCTCAGAGGAAAGGGTGAGAGCTAACCTCTGTCATGGGGATCTCGGGCAGCAGCACCGCAGCAGTGGCCAGCTCCGCCGTCAGCAGCGGTGCCCACCCACAGACGCTGCAGCTGCGGTCCGGAGCTGGAGAGCACCGGGAGCTCCTTAGCTCAGCGCCTCTTGTGTTTTGATCACATTCACAGGAACCAAAGGCAAGAGGAGTGAGCATTATGTACCATATGCTCTATGGCAAAAAGCAGGGTGGAAGTTCACAAACGTTTAGAGACGTATTTCAGCTCCTATCTATTTACATATGAGTCTACACTCAAAACAATATTGCACCTGTTAAAACTACCTGAAGGCTAACAAATACAATTGCAGTTGCCTGTGTAACTTTAACCTGTCCAACCTGTGTACAGACATAATACATTTCAATACCACAACGACCTTTTCCTCTAGAATCTCCCTCATGCAGCATGAAGGGACAGTGTCATAGGAATGAGTGTGCAGCAAAGCAGGCTGCTGCTTTGCTTCTTACAGAAGTTGAAAAGTCCCAGAGAGAACAGAGAGCAGATATCAGAAGAGAAATTTTTCATGTTACTATGCCCCCTACTAATTCTGCCCTGAACTGTTTCTTACAATCCTATTAACCAATCATATATTTTCCCCTAAATACCAAGCATCAGTCATTTCCCCAACTCTGCTCCTACAGTCTTCTTGAATCCAGCACCACTGACACTACTGCTTACTGGGGTGACATGTGGGACATGCATGGGCAGATTTTGGCAGCTTACACATGGAAGGTGAGCCACACAGAAGTCTGAGCACTCACTACAGGAAGAAGCAGGAATGGCACTTTGAACACGTGTTCCACATGTCAAGTAATTTGGGGGTGGTGGGCAGCAATACTGTTTTCTGAGAGCAAACAGAGTTCATCACCATGGTCAGTCTTGTTCCCCAAGAACATGAAAACCCACAGTCAGTCCAAAGCAACATTAGCCCACTACCTCATCTCTGACACAGGACAGCAGCAGATATATTGACAAAAGCATAACCATAAGGCAAGGATAAAGCAGGATTTCCTAGCAGGCCCTCAGCCATGTGTAAGGGAAGAAGAGTCCAATTCAGAGATGATTTTTTCACATTTAATAATCTCAAGCAAAGTATTCTTCCAAGAATATCTGATCACTTTTGGAATCCTTGTCAGATGTTAGTATCCAAAACATCTACGGCACAGAATAGCTTAATCACATGTCATGCAAGAAATTTCTCCTAGTTAGTTCTGAGGATGTGCCAAGCTCATTCCACTTAATACCCTTATACTGAAATACTTCCACACCATTGTATTTTTTGTATTTTCACTGTTCGCCTTTTCCTCATCATTCAACATTCCTATCACTCATGTCGTGAAAATAAGTGGGTATTTGGGGAGCTGTTGTGATTACCACAGGAAAACCTATAAGTAAATTAATAATCCTGTACTCAAAGAGAGATTAGAGTAACACACAGGTTGGAACAAGGCACTGACCCACTTTTAACAATAAATAGGACTACACAGTTAATTAGTCAATGAGCATTATCTGCTCTGTGCACTGAACAAGGCTGGGGTCCAGTGAAGAAGGAAGAAGAGAAGGTGGCATCCACAGCCATATAAATGAAGACTAACAAATAATTCTGTATTAGGGAAAACAGTCTGTGAGACTGTACAGGCAGGCAATTTTTTGGCAATGACCAATTTCATGTTCTTAAACTCAAAACATTATTATTTAATACAACTTAGTGTATTATTTCCTACATCCATAGAAATAAAATTTTCAGTCATTCACATAGAAATCATATTGTTAATACCTTGGATCATCAGCAAAGTAAGGATTTTAGATATTAGCTTGCCAGTACCTCTACAGATACAGTCCAGATTTTGAATTCGTTTCCCAAATGCATACCAAACCAAGGAAGCTTAGAAGTGAGACTGAGCCCACCCTGTAGCTCTTCAACATAATTTTTCTCTCCTTCCTTTCCTTGCTCACTGGTTCCTTCCTGGAATAACTTCTACCAGTCCAAGGTTTTGGCTCCTATAACTTAATGGGAGGTGACTTTCCAAGTTTTTGGCTCCTATAACTTCACGGGAGGTGACTTTCCCAGCAGGTAATCCCTGATAACACCAAAGTGGGTTTATCCATTCTTGGTGCCTTCACTCCTCATAATGGGTGCAACTGCAGAGAGCTCTATGCAGTTTTAAACCTCTGACACGTTCAATAGAAGCTAGTTTTTCTAATAACTTCACATTTCCGAAGTACCAGCCTCTGGGCACACACAAATTGAGCGATTTTTTTTAGACTTAGGGCTTGGGGAAATTTTGGAACTTTCTTACAAGAACCTTGGTCTAGGAGCTTTTACCTCCAAGCCAAATTATACACTCCCAAGTGTGAATCCCCTAGCTTAATGGACTTTAGTGATTCCCTTTCACATCAAGGAAAACTGTATTTTGTGCCTAATTCAGTCCAAAGGAAAAACTAACAAAGATCAACTTATAGCTGCTGGAGCTAAGATACTTCTACCTGTAAAAAAATAAAAAGGGCAAGAAAGGCTTCAGCTTGAACTGAGGCTTGACAAAATTATCAAAACCTGAAAACAGTGTCTTTTAATAGAAAGTATTAAACAATTTTATATTACAGGCTCCTCCTGGAAGGGTACACATGATAGTGCTGGGTTAATGTAAGACACTGACAAGCTACCAACTACAGAGATAATAATCCTCAGTGGCTTCCCACACCTGGCAAAACAACAGTTGCAGGTCCCTGAAACACTTAAGAAGTACTAAAAACCTACATACAGGATGCTCAGCATGGCTGCATGTTAATTTCAGAAAAAACACTGCTGTGACCATTTAGTAGTTGAGTCATTTCATGTAAACAAACACCAGATTTGTAAGAGCAATCAATAATGCAACCAAGCTTTATATACCCATTGAAAGTGGCACGACTTTTTCTGAAGGAGCATCTTTCCCTAGCTGCCAAGTGCTGCTTTACCTACAAAACGAATGGTTATTCAAATCAGTTTACTGCAACATCTAACTATTGGGCCACGCATTAGGAAGACGTGTAACCAGCCAGTAACAGCAATGCCACTTTGCACAGCATATGGGCAACCTGAACTCTCACCGTCTGACAAGGGGATGTCTATGAAGGCTGAAGAAGCCTTGGAAAGCAACACTTCTAAGCAATTCCTGCTCACAGTAGCAGACAATGTAGACATATATAGCTAGCTATAAGACGATTTTATATATTTTTAGTGCAGTACTTCAGTGTGAGCATTTAAAACTTCTAAAACCTGAAACTCAGCAGAGATTGCTAGCAAGAGCCCATCCAAAGGTACTACCCCCGACAGCACAGCCTCACTGCCACCGCCCTCCTCCCAGCCCCACTTCAGGCACGGAGGTCCGGCCAACCTGCAGCAGCCCGGGTGCCCCCACAGCCGGCCGGAGGGAGCCCCTTCCCACACACACCTGCCCACTCCGTCCCGTCAGGACCGGCCGGGTCCCCGCTACGTGCCTCCGGCACAGCCCCGTCCCGCCCGCTCGGGACAGGCCCCCACGGCGCCTAGCACCAGCCGAACCCGGGGACAAGGCGGCGGGGCGGGCGACCCAGGGACCACCACGGCCACCATGGCTGTTGTTATTTGTTTCCGGTAGCACCACAGCGTGTCGGGGAGCACGAACAACGCGCCGCCGCCCGCCCCCCGCCGCCCCGCTCCCGGCAGCGCCCCCGCCCCACCCCACCGCCGGGCCGCCCCGCCGCACTCACTCGCCAGCCGCGGGCCATCCAGCCCCCCGCCGCCGCCGCCGCCTCCCGCCCCCAGCTCGGCTTTCTTAGGCCCCACCACCGCCGCCGCCGCCGGGCCCGAGCTGGACCCGTGCGG
>JBCJKH010027579.1:0-14850 GCA_039877255.1 Loriculus beryllinus | reverse complement strand
CTTATGTCATTAAACTGAATATACTTAAAAGTTGTGTATGAACAAAATATCATTTATTGTTATTCCGTAGTCACTATCTGTGTGCTTCCATCGGGCACTTTTACTCTGTTTCCTTCTTAAAGGAAATGAGGTCATTGAGGATAAACTAGCCCTTGATGAACGACATGTGTAGTATCTTATATTTTGCAGAAGTGTTATTAAGAACTTGCCACAGTACCTTTTAGAAAACTTTTTATGGCCAATACTAAGAAAGTATTTTAATGTTAAAATTTGAATACTGAGAAATATTCTTAAGAATTAAAAAATATTAGGAAAATTTTGGGGTAGTTGAAAACTATATTATAGAATCATAGAATGGTTTGGGTTGGAAAGGAGCTTAAGATCATCTAGTTCCAACCCCCCTGCCATAAGCAGGGATTCTTCATCCTAGACTATATGCCTCACCACATACCATGATATAACTGTTTGGAAACAGATTTTAATAGCCATTTTTATCCTACATGAGGACAGTTCAAAGATTTAACAGGTGACATGTTCTTGAACCAGTTCTTTATTAAATTTTCACCCTGATAGAAGAGGATTAATTGGCAATTTAAAAATTAGCAGTTATTATGGCTGTGATCTGATTGAAGTACTTAGATGTGAGCAAACCATAACTCCAGCCAGTACTGTACCTATTTGGACCATTAAAAAGCCCTATTTGCAATGTTTAAAGCAATTAAGTGTAGTATAACTGTAACCAAATTGAAATATAAATATGAAATGCAAAATTACACTGCATAGAATCAGTCTTGTTTAAGAAGTTATATTCATAAAGGACCTAATAAAGGGGATAAACAAAGAAACATACAAGTTTGTGATAATTATATGTTAATCAAGGTAAGGCAAAGAAGGAATTTGAAGAATTACAAAAAAGAGCTTATAAGAGTAACTGAATGATGAAATGGAAAATGATATTAAAAGTGCAGATAGATGCTTATGCGTAGTTCACAAAATAACGGCCTCTGAACTGGCCGTTACCTCTCATGAGCTACTTCTGTGAAGACAGAGAGAAGACACAGTGCTTAACAGTAGTCAAAGTAAAAATCAATTCAAACATTAGAACTAAATAGGAAAATGATGGAAAACAAAAGAAAAATACTTGATTATACCTCTTTGAAAATCCCTTTTTCACCCATAATTTGGATACTGTTTTTGGTTCTGCTACCTTCAACTTAAAAGAACAAGCGAAAAAAGGTTTGTGGAAAGTCACCAAGGATGATCAAATTCAGTGGGACGAATGAGTTAGTCCAGACTTAGGAGTCTTCAGCCTAGATAAAAAGTGTTTTAGAATTTGCAAAGGTGTTGTAGAAAAGTCTACAAAATCATCATAGGGAGCACAGTGAAGGAGGGATTGTTGTCCCTTTCTTCTAATGTGGGAACTGTGAACTAACAAATGAAACTTGTCTGAAGCACAAGCAAACTAAACAAAAGGAGATGCTTCTTTGTGGAAAGTGTTAAATGATGGATTTTTGTCTGGAAGACGATGTGAGTGCAAGAAATTTTGATTAGTTCAAGGACAGGGCAAGCACTAAGAAGAAAAATCTGTTGTGGAATGAGACAAACCACACCAGGCTCAGGAAAGACACCAGACTGAGAGCAGTTTGAGCCAATGAGTAAGAGGGGGAAGTATCATATATGTTTACCCTGTCCGTACTGCTCCCTACTAATGCCCGTGGCCTTTCTTGGATAAAGGACACGAGACCAGATGGACCTTTGGTCTGAGCCAGTACTGGAGACTCTTAAATTCATTACTAATATAGAAGAAGTGATAAAACATTTATATAACTTTTTAAAATATAAATAAAAAATTTAAAAGTTTATATATTAGATGGGAAAAAATGGATGTCGTATAGAAGTTACTAGATAAATATGAAGGATATAGAAAAGTGAAAGATTCTGTTATAAGTGGCTGACATAGTTAAAAATAATAAAGCTCTTAAAGTAAAGGATCACTGTAAAATGTAGTTTTTAGCCATAACCAAGACAACTTCTGGCAATGTAATCTTATTTCAAGTCAATGGAATGTGATTTCTAATCCAGTCCTTTCCAATTTGTCTTAGCATTTTGCATGTTGAATTTGTATGTGAAATCAGTGCGCCCTTATTTCACATTTGGGATGTAGGCTTTTTAAAGTTACAACCAGGAGATGTAGAAAGTTACAGTATTTTTGGAATGAAGCAGAAAGATGTGTCCATCCCTTTTCCTCAAGAAATCTGAAGCTGGACCACATAAATGTTTAAAGAGGGCTTTTTCTCCGTGAGTAGTGAGGCATATGTTAAATGGCTAACTGGCAGATGTCCAGATGTATTTGTTACCAAAGGGGTATCTCAAATGGAGATGCTTTTAGTAGTTTCTCTTGGGGCTAGTCCTTGGCCCAAGACTTGAAGTATTTTTATTGTTCTTTATTGAGATGAGTTTGTTTGCTGATAAATTATGCAGATGCAAAGTTAAATAGTATCAGAAGTAAAAGGACTCTGGGTTAAATGGTCAGTCTGAAATTACATATTTTTGATAGTCAGATGTGAAATAATAGGTTTATGAACCTGAAAAGCAAATAATATGTATAACAGGATGAGGTTTGGATTTGAAACCAGTAAATCATAGAGTTCATTCTAGTTAATTGCTTCTTTAAGCTGTTGGATTGACACCAATCCATTCAGCTGTGAGGAAAAAAACTGGCTTACAAGTGTGCATAGATATTTATAAGATGAAAAGGTACCAGAAGAGCTGGGACTTGGCAGCAGTCCTGATAGAGATATGACAAGGTCTCGTGTCTGTGCAATTTAACAGCCTGTAGCTTCCTAAAGACAGTTAAATTCAGTTTATGGATTTGTTTAGAGATGACGTGGCCTGGATCAGAGCTGTTAGGTACACTATCTTGAATTCAGTCCTGCTGCATCTTTCTCAGCTCAGCATCAGGCTAATTAAGTTCAGGGCCTGGGGATGTTTTCTCCCACACATACTGGAAAGGCTTTGAGGCCTTTTCCCTTTTCATGCAGTGTGGTTACATCTTCTCATTCTGTGTCAAACTGTTTGGCATTCCAAGACTGAAAATTTTTAATGTGGCCCAGTACTTTGAGTTAAGGGTTTTGGAGGACAAAATACACTCTTGTGCTATGCAGAGAGATGCAAGCAAGCTGCAAAGTGTCCATCCTTATGGGAAAGACAGGTGTCACTTGCTCCTCTTCCCTTCCTATCACTCCTTTTGAAATTAGGAGGGATTGTAATTATTTTCTTAGAGCATCCCAAACATCCGTAGAGCACCTCAACTTTAAACTGTGCAACTTGCTCTTGCCAGTGCCTGTGCTTGCTTCTGTTTGTTTATAATTTTGCTGACTTCAAGGCCAGAGAGAAATGTAGAAATGTATGCTATTTATAAGATCTTCCTACATACACTGGTGTTGTTTTTTTTCAGCACATAAATAATTGACTTCCTCTTTTGAAATTTTGCTGATAGTGTAGAATTTAAGCAAGGGCTTGCACAGAGATGAGCAGCATCCGTGATGTCCAAGAAGTACAGTTTCTTAGGGCATCTCCGAGGAACATTGCTGTGCTTAGCCTCACTGCACTTGGTAACTATATTTTTTGTCCTTAGATCACCTTCTCTTTTGAAATTTTGTCTGGCTTGTCACAGTATTGCAAGTGTTCTGAACAGTGTAACCGTTCTATAGCAGCTGAATGGAATTTGGGCATGGGTTTTGTTGGGAAATGGGGAAACTCAAATTTTATTAAGCAGTATTCATGGAATTCCAGTGGATGCATGTTGATTACAATATGTTGCTTATCATTTATATTCTTCTGCAAGAAGTAAATATTGCAGAGCTATTTTGAGAATATATAAATAACTGAAGATCATTATTATTTTCTTAGGTCCTGGGTAATCTGCTCTTGTCCTGTGATTTTTACCTTATTATGTACTGGTAGGATTTCTTAGATTGATGAATATTACCTTCCATATCATCTTGGCTAAGATAAATTAATCTAATAAAGCAAAGAAATTGTGAATAAAGAGATTCAAATAAGCTGGATATTTCTATGATGTATTCTTATACAGATGCCATTATTTTATCTTTATTACATAAGCAAAGTAGGCAGATTATTGTGAAATGCCACTTCCTTCTTTTATTCACTCTTACCTGTACATTTTAATACACTTTTAGTATTTCAGCATTTAAGTTATCAGAGCTGTCTATTTCCCTCAAAAAAGTAAGTTCCTAGAACTATGGTTTGTTTCAGTTTTTGGAACAAACAAACAAATAGATAACCTAAGAATGATGCCTGCATGTGAATTGGGATGTTGCTTCTTCAGTAGAGAAAACAGTAGAATGATATGCAAGGTGGGCATCAGCTGCTTATGCAGGGACTGGAAGAGTTGAGACAATCTTTATAGGTATAATCCTGTAGAGGTCATTGTCTTTTTCTTTAATAGTATTATTCCTCTATAGCAGCAGCAGTTTCAGTTCTGTTGGATACACTTGAAAAGCCCAACAAATTAGAGATAGTTTGAGGAAATGGTAAAGGGTTGGTCTAAGGCAAGATTTTAGTCCTCAGAGAGAGTAACTCTTTTTTCTTCTGTTGAATAAAATACTGAGGATATTGAATGATTTTGAAGGATCTCATTAAGAAAGATGATATTTGGTTGGAGAAAGGAATTGCATGTGTTGGAGAAAACAAAACCAAGATCTGCTATCTGGAAGATGAATTTTAAGTTAGAAGTTGAAGTGTATATTTTCAAGAGCAAGATAACTGTGGGGATTTTTAGAAAAAGTTTATTTCTGTTACTGCTAAGGCTATGTAATTCTTATGGTTCTCTGAGCAAACCCTCATCTTTTACAGCAGTCTGCGGATTCATGGGAAAAAAACCCAAAACCCAGATCAAAGTGTTACAGACCAAGCAGATTCAAGGTTTTCCCTACACTTGCCTAGACTTGCAGGTGGCAAAGAACAAAATTTCTAGAAGTGAAACGCTATTCTGCAAGGGTTATTATGCATACAGAGCTGATGGTTGACCAGAAGGATCCATTTCAGGCTGTGTTGCGGCAGTCATCTTGAGCTGATCTAACATTATGTCACTGTTTAAAGAGGTGTTGCTGCTGTCTGCTGTGACATTGCCATCCATCTGTGCTGGGAGTTAACACGAGTTGCGTGGCAAGATGGGGAGAGGACACTATTGCTCTTTTATGTGAAAATGGAGTTCTGAACTGGTGTAATAGAATTGTGAAACTTCACTTGTATGTTTAATATTAGCTATAAGGAGCTAGGAAGCTATTAGAGATTCAGTCTCTTTCTCTAAAATGCTGGAAGGCCTAAGAGGCGTATCAGAAAAATAATTAAAAGTTTACAGTTTTTAGTGTTCCACCACCCTTGATGTTCATCTTTGATTCTTCTGTTGTAAGAAATTGCATTAGTCCCTTGAGAATTTCGGCTCAGGCTGTGCCAAAGGTGTGGTGCATCACCGTGTGCAGACATAATGCTGAAAGAAAGGTGTCCACTCACATAGGATATTCAGCAAATTCTCCTGGAATATAATTAGATCCTTTTCATTGATCTGTACGTAGGCTGAGTGTGGAGCCTGCTTATAAGCACTGTGAACCCATAAGGCTTTTCTAGTGGCCTTTCCCCTGAATGTAAAATTCTGCCCCAGCATGAAACTGAAGTTCTCTGGTGCACACATCAAGAACACCTTGAAGTAAAGGAAAACATTCATTTTCTGAAATGCCGGACATTTCTGCAGCTTCAAAGGGCTTTATAGCAAGGACACAACAGTGGAACTGCTTCTCATGGCTACAGGGGATGTAGAGTTCTACAGGTGTTTGAGGCTGGAGTTCCTCAGGCAATGGGGACTGAGACATGGAAGAGTAGAGGTAGACCACTTAGGAGAAAATCTTCCTCTGTAGCAAAGTCATGAAGGCTTTCAAAGCGCTTTAGATGTGTAAGTACATTTTCAAAACAATTCCTAGTTCATTATGTTCAGGGGAAAAAAAGTCCCAAATATATTCTTCTTGCTCAGGGTCAAAAAAGTTGCTTCTAGTAAACTTAGGAAGGATATTAAAGTGTTACCTCCATTGTGGTACATCTGTCATTTGTGCCTTTATGCACTTTAGTATTGGACTCTTCCATTCTGTTTGCAGAAAACACTTGAATTTTCCTACCAGAGTTTTTAAAACTCAGTTAAAAGAAAACGGTAAAATTTAGGCAAAACGTCCTTCTTTTTCCCTCCTTTTCATGTTGGTGAAAATAAGGGAGAGAAAAGACAACAGTAGTAGAGGCCAAACGGTTTTCCGTATCTTTAAGTGGTAAAACTGGAAATTAAAAATAAAAAAAGTTTGTTAAAGACACTATTTACACAGTTCCATCTTGCACTGTTCTTGGTGCCAGTTATAATAAGGAATAAAAATTAAAAGAATTTTAGTTTTTAATTGGTCAGTTCAAAGACAGTATATGAAATAATACTAGAACTGTATTAAAGTTCTTCAATGAACATTTTGCTGCAATTTCAATGTATTTTGCTAGAGAGAAAAATTGTTCTATTATATGTTGGTTTTATGTAGATAATGGATGAAATTCATTCTGCAGAGACTTCATAATTTTGTTTTGGTATATGAAATATGAGTTTGTATATGCCTTTTGGCATTTCTCATGCAAATTACCATTTTATCAAATGTTTTTTTTTGCAGTATGAGTTCCGATTTCAAAAGATTAACATTCAGAATAAAGGGATGCATATGTATTGAATTTGTGCAATCAAAATGTTCTCCAAGAAGAGAGAGAAGGTGGCTTAAGAGTATGCTGAGATGCTTATGTACTTATAACTGTTGCAGTGATAATAGATGCTTATGTTGACCCCCTGATACCAATTTAATTGCTTATAGTGATATAAATTCTTCCTTAGAAAGCAATGAAATTTTTCTAGGATCAGTGTCAGATACTGAGATATCCATTGCATTTTGGCCATAATGTAAAACATTCTCTCATAAAGATAAATAAAAGTCAATTAAATTGCCCATGTTAGTGGCTGGGATTATAAATTTCTTGTGAGCTGGAATCATGAATGTGCATCAGGCTTTTATTTTCTGCAAGTCAAAGGATGCCTCTAAAGTCCCAACTGGCTGTTGCTCTGACTTTTTCATGCATAGCTGTTGCAAAATACAAGTTATTATTTTGTGAATCATGTATATACCTGCTAGTACTTTAAATAAGCAGAATATGACTCATTGTTTTTAGAGAGGCTTAAACCGCGTCTGTTTCAATGCATGGAACAATCTCTGGATTATTCAAAATTATGGAGACAGTTTCTAGTAAATACCAATCATAGACTTGTATTTTTTTCCTTCAAATTGTAGATAATTTTCTTCAAATTGTAGATAATTTGCATTTATCATTTCATATTGTATACAGTTTTGATCATAGTGTTAGGCACTGGTCCTATGAGGAAATTCATATGGGTGCACAATTTTGCCAGTACTGTGAAGTTCTTTAATGGTTTGCATAAAGGCAAATCTTTACCTGCTTAGAGGAATCGTCATTGAAGGACTGTATCTGTAAGAAGTACATTGAAAAACCTGAATGGTATGAAAAGAGGTCTTGTATAACTCCTAAAAGAAATTCATAGTTTGCAAACTTCTAAAGATAAAGTAGTTGCATGCTTTAAGTTACTCTACAGATGCTTAGGCTGTATTCTGTTCCTGCCTACTTGCTGATATCATTACAATTATGTAGAAATAGCCATAATTAAAGGTAATTTGAACCCTGCTGATGCATACATTTCTATAAAATATAAAATTATATACTTATACTGTGCTCTACTGACAGTGGTGGAAATCCCTAAGGATGTGAGAAGTTGTTACACAGAATTCTAAGCAGAATGAGATCCATAAGTTGTTACCTCTTTATGAAATATTTTTTTTTCAAAGAAAATATTGGAAAGTGAATGGAAATAGGTTGAGATTGTTTGAAAATATGAGGATCATGCCACAAGAAGTAAATTTTTCTTGTTCTTCCCCCAAGGAAATCTCTATAGTAATTGAAATGGACAGAATGAATACGAATTCCTCAGCCCTGGTATTCCATCTAGCAGTGCCATGGCCCCTGTCACTGACAGGTCAAAATTTATCAAATGATAACAAAATGAATGCAAATTAAAAGGTTTCATTTTTAGATGTAATTACAGAAAAATGCATTTGTGTATTTATGATATATACTGTGATGGAGGAATTATGATATGAAATTTTATATATTTTCATAGGTGATAAATTAAGAATACATATCACAGTGGTCTCCTGGATGAGAATTCATGATTTTAGGATTGTTTTCTTTTAGCTATAAGTCTCAATATTCTGTGTTTAATTTTGGATAATTAGAACTATTATTTTTTATAGGGGTTTGCCTAGTCTCCCTGAGAAATGTGGTCCAGGCACAGCCCTGCTGGTTTGTTGTGTAGCTTGTAGATAGGATATGGAAAATGCTGGGGTAAATCCAGAGGTGTGGGAGTGTGGTGGTCCTTGTAGAACTAATATTGCAGCTGACAGAGATTGGACATTTGAGGAAGAAAAGTCAGTGAGAAATCAGACCTTACTGTTCCTGGGACTCGTGAAAAAATCAGTTAACTCCTAAGCTACTGATACAAACTTTCAGGCCTTACTCCAGCTTAATACAGCTTTGCCTGGGAACCTGAGGATTTTGGTATTATGTTTTCTTCACTCTTAATGAGTTCTAGTATTTTCCCCTCCACTTAGGTATATTGACAGGGGACTGAGAAAATGCAGTAATGTTTCCATTGCTGGCTGAAGTTTCAGTAGTCAGTAGAACATCTCCTATATAAGTATTTCTTTAATTTTATTTGTACATGTTTACAATGTCCATTTATCATGCCTGTTACCTAAGCCTGGGTTTAAGGCAGTTTCTTTTCTATTGCTGTTGTAGAGGTTCCAAAATTTCTGTGTTTAACAGTACCATGAAGGAGAAGCAGTTAATTTAAGGTGCATTTGAAAGAACTCAAGCATAAAAAAGAGGTAGGTATAATTTATATTTGCGTTTTCAGTAGTGTTAATGTTAATCACTTTTTTCTAATCTTTTGAATTACAAAGGAAAAGGAATACACCTTCTGCAGTATTTAGTGACTTCATTGACCTTTCTGTTGAGTTTGGCAGTCTGTGGTCATTTACTCAGTGTCATTTGGCATCAGTTGGCATTTCTATAGAAAATTTCATTACCAGTGGCTCTCTTCACTTAGAGAGATGACTAGAGGGGAATGTAAGCCTGCATTATAACTTAAGAAATTACAGTGATCAATAAGGAGTTCTAGTATCAGTGTGCGGAAGTATTATATATATATGTGTATATTTGAGAAAGTTTGGAACAGGTCTTTCTATTAAGGGGAATGCCTAGGCTGCTTTTTGGGCAGTGTGTGTTACTTATGTGTAACCAGTTCTTGTAAAATATTAATAAAACTGCACCTCCTATTTGGGTGTTCCAAAACTGCTGATATGAAAGTTTCTGAAATTAAACAGCACTTTTACGGCCTGCAGTTTACAAATCTTCATTTCGAATTTAACTTTCATGACATTTCTCTGTTTGACTTGGGAGATGGGTTTTTATATACTTCATGGGGGAAAAATGCAGTGTTATACGGAATTATGAAAGAAGGAATTGGTTTCATATGCCACTGCTTGTATGGAAAAATGTTTCAAGAAATGTAACCTAGTCATCAGAGACAGATTTATTCTGACGTTAGTACATTTAGTATCTTCTCTTTGCCTTATTTTTTCAAGGACGCCAGTAAAATGCTGAGAAGGCAGAGAGCTCACAGTCACTTTGTTCCATTTTTTTTCCTTTCCATAGACTTTTTAAAAGTTTAGAAATGTAAAAGGAGAGCAAGTGGGTGAAAATTTGTATCAAATCCAAAACACAGGACAATAAATTAAACATCCCAAACTAGTAAGTAATGGAAGGCTTACAGATGGACTTTGTGCTCTGGGATGTTTTGAATAAAGCAATAACTTTGAATTTCACATACTGTTGGCCCAAAAGAATACACTGGGAAAGAGGAAGTGCAGTCCCATATTTGAGGATTTAGATGTGTTTGCTGGTCTTCCATGGAGTTTCTCATCTCAGACAACTTATAACCTTCATAGATAAAGGAAAAAAAACATCTGACACAGAAGGTGCCATTTACATCTAAGAAGAGCTGGCATCCTATGGCAAGGAGTGCTATAATAATATAAATGAATTGCTACACTTCCATGTTTATTCTTAGCAGAACCCGAATTGTGCAATGTGGTTACAAGGTACAGAAGATGAACAGTGGTGGAGCTCAGGACTTGATAAATGCTGACATCAACTTGTATTTAGGACATAAGCTATTTAGAGGGGAAGGCATTTTGGCAGCTCGTAGGACCTAGCACAGTGGAGACCTGATTGCAGATCAGGATCACTCAGCGATGCCTCAGTAAAATTGGAAAGCATAGTTTGCAATTCAGCCAGATAGTATGATATCAATTAAGAAGAATATAAACATAATTAGAGAAATGGGTTTGCAAAGTAGGAAAATCAGCCATATCCAGAGAGGCTGTGGTGATCTGGTGACACTGAAGCATTCTTGATTCATAGCTTTCAGACTTGATTATTTTATTTTTTTTTAATGGATAGAAAGAAAAAGGAGGGTAGTTAATGAAAGATTCAGAGAGAAAGCAGAGTGAGAGAGCTCGAGAAAACAAAAGCTGTTAGGTTAAGATTAGATTAGTGTGACCCTGGTCTGTATTTCTGTGTTGTAATAGGATGTACCTAAGAAGCAGTAAATGCGATCAGAAGTACAGTCTTAATTTTCCTTGTTTAAACTGAGAACAAGCATGTTGGTAACAAGAGAAAGTACCTCCTGGGGTTCTTTTTGTGTAAGAGTACAGCATGATAAATGAAATATCCCAAAATCACAGCATCAGTCTTGTTATATTTTAATATACCCAGTGATGACTGGGTTTGCTTTTATCCTTTCCAAGATTTTATATGATTTACTAAAAGACCTTGAATGAAGCCACATTACTTGCCAAGATTTTATTTTTATTGGAATTAGTGATGGTCAGCCAAAACAACATGTTGGATATATTGGTGTGAATAGGAATAGACTATAGCCATCGTGTCTGTAACTCAGTGAGAATTGAAGACAAATACTAATTCTGTTTATTTGTTTGTTACCTGTTTTACTGGATGTAAAATAATAAAATTTGTTAAGTAGTATGTTTATTCAAAAGAATGGTAAGCAACTTCTCTACTAAAACCAATGTGCGTGAAAGCAGTATAGCTCTTCAGTTACAGTGGCTCCACACCTTTTCCGTATCAAAAATAGTTTGTAATCTCTCATCTACAGTCTAGTTTTCTTAGTTACTTGTTTCAATTGCTGGTAGCACTCCCTTCTTTCATTGCGTAGAGTTTCTCCACCAAGTGCTTTGGGGAGTTCAAAGGTGAACTCTGAGGCACAGGTTTTGCTGTCGAACCTGATGGAGCTGTCGGTTGCGTTGTTTGTCCAGTACTTTCTATTGTAAATGCTTACTGCTGTCTAACTGATGCTTAGAACTGAAAACTTCCATGTCCTTTGTCATCATGAAGGAGCTCTTAAAAAGACTAAAAAAAAATAGAAATTACTTTGCTTTTGATTTAAAAATTTACCTTTTTTTTCTTTGAATAATTTTTTTTCCTACTGTATTTACTATTGTCAAAAAAAAAAAAAAAAGTCTGGAAAGGAGGAGGATTTATGTGATGGATGACTGTTTGTCCAATGATCTTTGTCTAGTTTGCTTTAGGAATATAGCAGAGCTAGGATTTGCATTCTAACAGCTACTCAGAATTGCCTCCACATTTGCTGCTGGATGTTGGGCTACTGCATTGTCGTGGTTTAGACCTAGCTGCGCTGCTCGTTCACTCACTCAACCCCCCTTTCTTGCCCTCCCCCTGCTCCTGGACTAAGCTGAAATATCTGAAACAGGAATAGGGAATTTCTCCCTTCTGTGCCTCACCAGTCTGCT
Source organism: Loriculus beryllinus (assembly GCA_039877255.1). Lineage (NCBI taxonomy): Eukaryota > Metazoa > Chordata > Aves > Psittaciformes > Psittacidae > Loriculus > Loriculus beryllinus. Next base: position 2,791 of record JBCJKH010027579.1, on the reverse strand, counting down.
GGCTGCAGGTGATTCCTGTCTAAAGGAGACAGGAAACAAACTTGTGAGAAGATGTGAAGAGAGGGTTGAAGAAAACTGGAAAGGAAGAGAACTGAAGTTGGGACTAGCTGTTGTTCAATGAAAATGGAGGAAAATAGAACAGTCTGGAGAAGGAAATTCGGACTATCAGTATGGAAAGGACTGTTAGCATTTGGAGGGAGGTAGGGCAGAAGTGTTAACTTTGACAGGGAGCTATTTTGAGCCTGGCAGGCTGAGATGTGTGGCAAAGGACGTGACAGTCTGTTCTTAGGTTGTCAGCTCAGGTGGCAGGGATGTGTGTGATGGGTTTAAATGTTGCAACCTGGTTAGAGACCATGTGTCACTACAGTGCTAACTGATGGAGTTCCTGCTTTTTTTTGATTTTGGGAAAATAAACTAGAAAACTACATACAAAATATTATAGAAAATGCTACTGTGAATGCATTGTCAAGCACACATAGTCAGGTAGGAAATGCCAAATTTCAGTTTGTCTTGGCAACCTCAGTAAAGACCATATGTATGGTGATATAATCCTACATTACATAAATCAATATTTTTGTGCATAATACTTTTAATGATTTTTATAACCAAACTATGTATTTTCATTGTCAAACACATATCTCTCCACCTCTTGATTATATATCCAAGACTGACTTTCAATTGTAAATATGAAATGCAAAGTTCAGTCTAGCATCTAATATGTCTTGGCTCATCTTTTTAGATCTGATATAAGGAAGAAATTCTTTACTGTTAGGGTGGTGAGGCACTGGAATGGGTTGCCCAAGGAAGCTGTGAGTGCTCCATCCCTGCCGGTGTTCAAGGCCAGGTTGGACAAAGCCTTGGATGGCACGGTTTAGTGTGAGGTGTTCCTGCTTATGGCAGGGGGGTTGGAACTGATGATCTTAAGGTCCTTTCCAACCCTAGCTATTCTATGATTCTATGATCTTGGCACATCAAACATCTGCTGTAAACGTCCTGCTCTTGGCCTTTAATTTTTTCTGTGACTCCTTACCTGGAAGACTGTTTTTTCTTAATTCTTATTACTGATTTTGTGTCCTTTCATGCGACCTAGATCTTTTAAAGTTCTTCACAATGTGTAAATTTTCTGGAGAAGTATGTTTTCTGTTCATGCTGGTTTTGTGAAGGCTGGTTTTTTTTTTGTGCTGAAAGTAGAGCTGTCATCTGAGGAGTGGCAATGTAAAACTGGAATCTTGAGATTGAATACATCTGCTTTTGTGTTTTCACAATCATCCTTTAATTTAATTTGAAAAATGAATGTTCACTGATTCATATCTTTCTTGGGGGTGTTGACTTCTTTTTTTTTGAGGTAGAAAAGTATGAACTCAGTTGAGGTCTGCAGAGTATGTAGTGTGCTCTGGTCATGGTCATGCATTCTTTGTAGGAGTAATTGTCTTACTGTATGCCAGCATCTGCTTGTTAGGGCCAGTCTGAAAAAGGTCACTGACCAGGAAACAGGGGAAATAAACCACCCTGGATGACTTTGCACTGAAGCATATCTGGTATTTAAAGAAATTTTAAAGATTATAGTGTTTAAACTTTCATGTGCCCAGAGGGAATGTGCTCCAGCTCCAGCAAGGAGATTTTGTACATGTGGCACCTGTGGAAGGAGGATAGCAGTAGGAGAGGAACAGGGGTTATGCAGGAACAGATGAGAAGTTAGCCTTTGGGAGCACTGGAAAACTAGTTTGCAGTTTTCACTCTGGTTCTCTTTATCTTAGCAGTTTTGTGAGAGCTGACCTTTCTTCTCCTTCACCCTCTTCAGCTCCTCGTCTTAGAAACCCTTCATTAGTGCAGACAGCATGATTATGATGTTACTATTGTGATGTGTTAGACCAACTCTGATTTTCACAGTGTGATGGGATATGCAGTTTATTTTCTGTGTAGGTGGTCTCACCAAAATTACCACTGAACTAGTGTACGGAGCTACAGTAACATCTGGGAATGGGCTAGTATGGCATAGGCCCTGAGTTATGTTCAGTCTAAATGGACCTTGGGAAGGGGAGCATAAAGTTGGTGATTCTAGAGGTTCATTCAGTTTGTCCAGGAGGAACTTAGTGGTGTTTAGGGCATCTGGAGATTGGAGGCAGGATGAGTAGGCATAGGCAGAGGAAGTGAAACAGTCACTCTTCACATCTTGAATTGTTTTCCTACCATGTTCTGTGTTTAGTAGAAGCACAAAGCTTAGTATGTGACAGCAACCTTCAGTAAATAAGATCTGGCTGTAGGATTTAAATAAAAAACATTTTTAACTGCACTATACAAAACCCATGTTATTGAAAGTATCAAACAGTGACATATTTTCATAAATGTTTTCAGCTTTAGATTTTGGAAGAAGAATGGATGCTCTGTGCTGCCAGCTTTTTATTCTGTTTGTTTCTTCTGTAAATCTAAAATGATAGTGGGGACTTTGTGCAGCCAAGGACCTCTGGTGAATGGATGTTGGAAAAAAGAATGAGAAGCCACAGTGGTATGGAGGAAGTCATGTGGCTACAGCTATCTGTAGGAAAAATAAACATCCTTTTTACCATTTGCCCACAGAAATGTTTTTGTTTCTGGAAAAAATATGGATTTAAGGCAGATAGAATACTGAAAGGAATTAACATCTACACACAAAAGGCTTTGCCTCGTGTAAATGCAGCATTTAACAAACTGTTTCACCTGAGAGGGAAAATCTGTCATTACATATGATTTTGGGAATTAAAAATAGTCCATGGAAAGGAATATAACAATGTAATTGAAAATTAAATATAAG
>JBCJKH010027577.1:0-13178 GCA_039877255.1 Loriculus beryllinus | reverse complement strand
CCCTGGCAGTGTTCAAGGCCAGGTTGGATGAAGCCTTGGGTGCCATGGTTTAGTGTGAGGTGTCCCTGCTTATGGCAAGGGGTGCTAGAACTGGATGATCTTAAGGTCCTTTCCAACCCTAACTATTCTATGATTCTATGATTTAGCCAAACCCTAGTATCTGACAAAGTGCTCTTACTTCCATACAAGGGTTTAAAGAGTACTGAAAGAGTATTTAAAGTATTATAGTAGTTACTCTAATTAAGAAACCAGCATCTCTCGACAAACAGAGTGGTGGTTTTTCTTTTGCTTCATTCCTAAGAGCTCAAAGGTATAACTGTCATACATAAAAAGGCTACTTCTCATCTGGATTAGTAAACCCCCTTTTATACAACATAGACTTAAAGGACATTTCATCAGAACAGTTAGTTAGCAGCAAGTCAACAAACCTACAGGTTTGCAAAGGGGGAACTTCTCCATAAATGCAAGTAAAAAGAGTTGTTTGAGGTACAACCGGGTCAATAGGTTTACACTAGTACAAACCAGGCCAGCACAGCATCAGAATCTGCCCTTTCCTGTCAATATGAAGTGATTTCACTGAACACAACAATATTTTGCAGCAGTCACAGAAAACAGGCATTTAACTGTCACAGAATAGGAACAAGCCCCAAAATAGGCCTCAAAGCTGTGAAGAAATTACAACACCGCTAGCAGAAACTCAAGGGAAGATAACACTCTTTAAAAAAAAAACCTAAGATTCAATTAAATTGTTTTTGTGCTCCTGATACATACAAAGCCAAAACCCCATTTATCATTGCTCAGTGAAAATGAAAGCAGTACAGGGCTCAGGCTGGAGATCCTCTCATGAGCTTAACTGCAGCAGTGCAGGACTGGCAAGAGAAAACATACACAGAGTTTGGGCAAGTGCTGCTCTCGGCTCTGCTGTTAGCTGAGCACTTGGAGAAGCACTGTCCATCACCTAAGTTTCTGCAGCTGTAAAGTGCTCAGTGCACTGATGAATCTGAACCATATGCTCCAAGATTAATTTTTGCAGTTTCTTGGTAAGAAAAACCGTGTCTATTTCTTAAATATCTCATGCAGTATGTTTTCCAAGTGAAGGCAACCTAAAAGAACCAAACCAGCTGCAAGGAATGACATGACAACAGGTCTGAAGTGTGAAATGCTTCCTCTGTTGTATTTCCTTTAGTTTTCCATTACATATCAAAACACTTTGCCATATGCTGAATACATTCTTTTCCCATCAGGAGAGAAGAGGATTTATTACCTTCTTTGTTACTCCACTTTCTTCCCACTGAGTCCTTTCCTTACCTTGGAAGTCTATGTGATTTCCTTATATTGCTTCCTTCTACAGAATTAGGACTTTCAATTACATTCACAAGCATGGTCAAAATCATTCAGACAGAATTACTGACATGAAAATCATTCAGGCAGAATTACTGCTATGTTACAAATCAAGACAGCAAAATGGTTTTTTAAACACCAAATTTTTACCAAAGTATTTATGAACTAGACAAATATATATATAAAACCCAAAGAAAATAAACAAACAAAACCAAAACTCTTTAAAGCAAACAAAAGCTCTTTAAAGCAAACAAAATTGATAACCAGAAAGAGAATCCATTTTCTCATAGCTCAAAAGTACTTGATAATGCATTATATGAAAAGACAGACAAGCAGCAGCATAAATACTCCCAACTTGGAGGCACGGACAGAGAGCTGACACTGATGGGCTCAGCCTTGGCAGGTCCATCTTGTAGCTGGCTGGCATTGGACATGGGGAAGCTTCTGGCAGCTTCTCACCCCTGCAACACCCCGCTACCAAACCCTTGCTGTTGAAGCCCAATACAATCACCAATTACAAAATCAATTAAAAAGCTTAATTTTTAGCAACAACGTTTGCAGATTTAAGCTAAATTTTAACTTGAAACAGTTAGAATTTCCACAACTGTTTCTTAGCTCATCTTTAAAACCTTTAAAGGATCATTTTGAAATTAATTCTGACAGTTGCTGTCAAAGATGTTTCAGAAACTCCATCTGGTGGTCGCTAGCAGAATACTCTTGCAGCTCCCCAAAGCAATAAGATCAGTAAAACGAATTAAAGAATTGAAATTAGTCATTAGGAAAAACAAATCAGTCCCAGTCCCTGGCGAGACACAGATCTGTACTGGATGGTCCTGCCTGCAGGCACTAAGGGCATTGCTGCAAGTATTTCTAAGAAGGAATAAAATAAACCATGACTGCTGCAACAGACTGGCTGCGAGGATGAGGCAAGTAACAGAATATTCTGTTGCAAGAAACAAATCTCTACAACAGTTAATTTGGTTTTGAACCCAGCAGAAGGACATTTAAGCAGGCTGTTAGGCGTGATTATTCACAAGAAAGAAATATTTATTAAAAAAGCATATGTTTCTTGTATTGTTTCATGAAACATCTGGTACCAGTCACTGTGGTTGACAAGATGCTCAAAGATCAAAGAAAGTACCATTCCCATTCAGCTCCAGAGCATTGTAATTCTTTCTAATTAAGTTATGGTTTCACTGGTTCACAATGAAATAGATTTCATATATAATTAATACAGAAGTTACCAAAATTTTTCAGGTCAGCCTATGTGCAATTCAGTAATCATTCTAGCACCTGCAGTGCTATGCAGAGACCAGCTCTCTTCTAAAACTTGCCATTAGAAAAAGCTTTTTTCCACTTTTTAACAGAAGTATTATTTAGAAATACAGGCAATTTCTCAGCTCTCATAGCTGAGTTATGTAGATGATCTACCCACACTGAGGAATTTATTTTGTGATTGATAGAAACATTACTGAATAGTAATAATAATAAAGTACTCTTTATAAAACAACTTACATTACAAGCAATGGCCAAATAAGCCAATACAAAATCACTAATAATGAATAATGGGCAAGCAAGCCTGAGATTTAAAGGCAGCAATTGAACAGCACAGAGCATGGCTGTTCTAGAATAAAAGGAAGAAACGTTATTCACAACCAGCCTCTGAGGCATAGGTAATTATTAATACCAGTGCTTATGTATACACTTCTCCAACTTGAGCCTTTTTAACCCTTTCCAAGCACGGAGTTCCAAGCAGTGGCAATAAGATTGGTGGATTTTACAAATACACACAGCTCCATGTACCCTATAAATCAGCGTAAGCAACTGAATTACATTTTAAAAAACCCACACTCAAAAAGCCCTCCCCAAACCAAACATGCAGGGAATATAATAAAAAAATTCATCCATAACTGAAATTCCTTCAACTTTCTTCAAGCTAGCAATTCTTGGTTCTCCATCCAACTTCCTTCCTGGTTTAGGAGGTTTTTGGTTGCTAGGGTGGTTTTCCCCTTTTCGTATGTCAAGGCCTTTCACAACATCTATTTCACAGAGTGACTGGTGACTATGTGTCAATGTAACAAAAGCCTTAGAATGGATGCTCTTCTCAAGAAATAATTCTTTTTCCCGGAATCCTAAGTTACTGCATTAATACAAGTGTCCTTAAGGTCACAGGTATCCTTAAAACCCCACGAAGGAAAGCTTCCCATATGTCAGCTCACTCTTTGAATAGAGTCAAAGCAATCTACGACTAAGGGTGGCTAACATCCCGCACTCAAGCTTTTGTGGTTGTTTTTGTTACATAACAACACTAGAGGAAAAAATAAGACATAAATACATGGTAATTGATGAAAAATACCTGAAAAAAGTGTAGAATATTTCACAATTCAAAATTCCACAGCACGGCAATTGCTTTTCATCACAATACACTTGGTTATGGGCATTAACAAGCATGTTAATATCCCAAAACAATCTGAGCGTACTACACAGGGACACTTAATAACATTACATCAAAAAGGCAAAGAATAAAATAGGCATGTTAGTTGAGAACAGAAGACCACAACAACATATTCTAAAAAGACACTTCAGGCTTCTCATGCAGGATTAGCTCCCAAACAATAATCATTACCCTCAAGCAATCCAGTCCAGTCTTTTGAGTAACTGCAAGCTCACTGCAGCCTTTGGTCTCTGGCTGTGATGACTCTATTTGAACCATGACGATTCAGAAGGTAGGCAAGCAAGACAGAATCACCACCTCCATAATACCTTACTGGATCGATCTGCTTTAAGCCAGAGAATAAAAAGACTGACATCTCCATGGTTTCAGTAAGCCAGAAGCATTGAATGGTGTTTGGTAGAGAAGACAGAGAAGTTTCTCTCATCTGGTGTACATGTATATGAGAGAAAGAGACTTTACTTCAAATTAAACCTACTGTCAGGGGTCTGTACTCTGATAAACACATCAGTAATACCACCAGGGTCAATTAAGAGAAATTACTGGTTTTGGTCAAAATAAAAGGGGCTCTCATGTGCCTTCTTTATAATAACATCTGTCACTCAGTACTGGGTATATTTATTTTGCCATAGGAATAATAAGATGTGTTAAAAATAAACCAAACCCAAGGTCTGCCCACCACAGCACACTGCAGGTGGCTCCTGGCACTGTGTTACCAGCCTGTCCTTAAATAATGTCACAGCATCTCAGGAGTCTTTACCTTCTACAACTTCTACCTTTCCTGCCTCTGCCCTATCCAGAACATCATTATCATATATCAACCTTTTCCACTAACTGCCAAGGATTCATAAATCCACAAATTACTAATAAAAATAACAGTGAAATTATGGTTCATCCCAAACAGTCACTTAACCACGGGGGTTTTTTTGCAGTTTTATGAAACAATGAAACAGTCTGTTTGCCACTGTTCTCATATGACTTTGTACCCTGTGATAATTTAAGCAAATTAAATAAACTATTTAATTGTTTAAGGAAAGACACAGCTGGCCACACAACAGCAATATCTTGGTTTTCTTTAAGTAACACATTAACTGTGACAGTAACAGCATGGTTAGCTGATACCAGAACCACACCATGCATCTGTTAACAAGACTTCAGGCGCCGTTTTGGCTGCTTCCTTACATGAAGCAGAACTCCAGCTACCAAGATGGGAATGAGTACCACCTTAAGAGAATAAAGAATATGGGGTAGGATAACCTTGATTTTCTAACCTCTCTTTCTCCTCTGACTTTCAATTTATTCCATCACCTTGGGAGAATACATTTCTCAGAAGCCAAGTGCTCCACTTGCAAAAAAGGGGGTACTGTTCTGATGTGGTCTTCTGAATCTCTCTACATGCTCTGAAATTGTAAGATGGTACTTGACACTGATTCAAAGTATGATAAGTTCTCTTGCCCTCTAAATGCCACTGAGTAACGAGGCTTAATACAGGTTTTCAGCTGAAGTATGAAATAATGTTTGTAAATGTGAACATGATTTTGAAGATGAGAGTTTTCTCTTAGGTTATTTTTCTTTTTAAAGATGAGAGACATAAGAAATAGCTTTTCTCTTTCTGCTTTTCTGGTCCTATTTATATAATTTTTCTCAGCAGAAGGTAAGTTCCTTTAGAGCTCTGCTGCACTACACCTTGTACTGTCAGAAAAGCAGTTACTGAGTAACAGGAAATGAGGCTCCAACACTGCTGTGTTAACACTTATCTTCACTTGAGTTACTCCTTACTCACGGACTGCTAATTAACTGAGAATAATTCAAACCTTCATAAAAAGTACTTTGAATATTCCTACCCGGTCCAACTAACTACTATGCTAAGATGATCCAAACCAAATATAGGAAATACAGCATTCTGAATAACATGCGTAAGCTCATAGGAAACCACATTTCACAGAGCCACTTAACTACTGAAGAGCTGTTTTGGAGTACACCTATTTCACAAAGAACATAAACCTTCAACCTGAAAGCTGAAATCTGGGCCACTGCTGCAACCCAAGCCTCTCTATATGCATCTTTAGTTCCAAAGAAGTATTTGGGGCAGTGGTGCTAATTCAGGTGAAGATGTAAACCCAGTGCTGAAATACTTTCTCCAGGTAACCCACAACTCCAGTTTTGAAATCTAGACTCATTCATATTTGTCTCTTTTCATTTTCTTAAAGTTTTTTTGCTCTTTCCACATGTTTTCAATAAAAGTGCAACAAGTAAGACACTGTGAAAACAGAGAGAGCACTGTTCAAACCCTGGTCACAAATTATCTTCTCAATCTTAGGAAAGCCACTGCAGGTTATTAAAAGATTACAATAAAAACGTTCTTCCCTGGGTGCTGGACTAAGAAAACATGGTGCTACTGATGTATCCAGGCAGAAAGGCTGCATGCACCACAGAAAATATACATCATGTGCCAACCTTTTCTGAGGTTTTAAGAACATTATTCAACACAGACACTAAGAAGACTGATGTTGGGCCAGACCCAAAACATACCACACACTCAAAATCCTGTCTTTTAACACCTCACGGTCATTGCAGAGCATCTGGAAAAATAATTTATTGCATGCATCCAAAACTGGGAATGTTCCATGAGTCAGGACCCACACAAAAAAATAGAAATATACTCTATCTTTAAGAAGGGATCTTAGTATTTTTCACATGCACTACTTGTGCTGAGTTTTTGCCTTGTTAAGCAACAGGCCTTGCTTGGTATTTATTCAACAGGCTTTTCCTTTTCTAGACCTGCAGGACTTAAAACAGCACACTAGAAAAAAATGTAAATGCAAAGGCTGGCCAATGCATGTTGGATGACTTCATGGACAGGGGAAAAAAATCCACTGGATGGCCTCACATACTTAGAAATGGCATGGACAAACACTACTTTTCTGTTCTAAAATATCTCTCTGCAGAGGATAATTTGAACTTTAAAGTCACATGATGAAATCATAGGTTTGCTAAACAGGCAACGTGTATGGTTTGAATGACTTAAACCAAGTTCCTGTTTCCTTTACAGAACTGTATGTTTTTGTAGTCAGCGAGCGTCTGGATCTTTCATCGTGATGTACAGCAGCTAAAGAAGTTATTGTAATATATACACTCTGCTTTCCGCATAAATAAAAAGGGCTATATGCTCCAAACAATAATTATATTTCATCTGACTATTCAAAGTCTCAGCCTGTTTGTATCTGTGGAGCATTTTCTTGAGAAGGTAAGTGCTTTATATTATTTTGAATATGCAATGTTTTATTCATCACAAGAGGCTCAGATTGTGAAGTTATAATTTAAAGGGTTTAGTTTTCCGTTCTTTAAGAACATTTGAACTACACAAAGTAAAATACTGTATCTGGAAAATATCCTCAGAAAGCTGAAACTTACAATAAAGCTGAAATTTATAATAAAGCTGAACATTAAATAGAGTAAAAGAGACTGTTTCCAGTAAGTACCTAACTCCCTTTGAACTGATGATAGCCGGATGATGAAACACTCTTCTATGGGCTGGAGAAAAGACTCCAACCACTGCCTAAAAGCAGTATTTTAAAGGATAGACATTGCTGGATAATCCGGACTACAGAGCGGGAATTGTATAGGACGGGAAACACGTCAGCAATGCTTCTTGGAGATTATGTTCAGTTACTGCTGATTCATTTATATTCTGGAAAAGTAAAAATAGAAGCTTTTGGATTCGCAGGAAATGGTTAATTTCTCAGAAGTTAAGGGTATGATTTTGTAAACCTTTACCACCTCAGTAGGAATTCTGGCATTACAAGCAAGATGAATATAGTATTTTATATTTCAGTCCTTCATATGCTGTGAGCTGCCCGCTTCTTTTAACTTGGCAGATGTAATATGAACAGAAAGGACAAATTCACCCTCGAAGTATGTGCAGTGGTTTCAGCGGTTAATACAGGACATGCCCCCCAAAAGCTGAGTTTCATAAGGAATATCATGTGTATTTTTTATAACTAGATGAAAGAATATTTTCCTTCAAAAGGCTGGTGACAGAATGCAGAAAGACTGCCCTGCCAGACTTTTTATAGAGAGAGAGTTCTAGCTGCCAGGGAGAAAATCCCCATTTTAGGACCTCTTCTTTCTAGACTTCAAATAAACAAGTTTCCTTGAAACCAAGCTCTTCGTTTGCACGAGTTAACCATCAAAGTCGGGATGAGGGACCAAAAACAATGAAACCTTAGAAACTAGGTTCCCTCAGTACTGAAAGTAGGCTTTTCAGAGCTCGTTATTTTTAAGCTGTCTTCTGAACACTGTGCTCGTTTGCTCAGCTCCATCTGTTGGAAGTGAGGGATAACGTATGCACCATGCTTCAGGGAGTAAGAATCAAACATTTTTGCTTTAACTGCTGACACAAAAGGCAGAGCATATGATAGTGGGGAAACAGGGATAGAAAAAGGGAAGGGGATGAACAAGAAAAAAACAAAGGCATGTGAAGTTAAGTAAGAATTCACAGTATACCAATGATGGTCAATTAAAGTGAAAGTAAACAGAGTTAAAGAAAAAGCCAAAATATTGGAGCATGACAATACAGGGACAGATAATGCAAGTGGCATATTTCAAATTACCTTTATTCAACCTTGGCTTCTGCCATAGCTTTTATATATGTGAGCTTTGACATGCTACATGTTACCAGTGAGTAAACAGAAATAACAGTCAGTTTACCTCATAGTATGTTCTGAGGAAAAACAAACCCACATTCAGGTCTCAAGGTGTTTGCACTCAAAGCTGACAGATGCCTCTAAAAGAGTAAAGGACTCACGGTCCCCCACCAAGCACAGCATAAACATTACCTGCATTTTGAAATAAAACGTATGCCCCTGCAGTAAATCTAAGACCCAGACAAGAACTGAGGGAATACCAGATTTTCCCACAGCAGATGAAAATGACATAATAAATTCATTACTATTTTATGATGGAAACTCAAAGTAGCTGAATGAAAAATGTGGTCAGCTACATGGGGATTTTGAAATAAAAGATGTGAGAAATAAAACGCCCTTCTGGTGCTCTGCTGCTCCCATGGAACTTATCTTTTTATTTTAAATGAAACAAGTATTACCAAAAAAAGTCTATTAAAATTTGCAAATATATTCATCTTACTACAGCAGAAGCTGCAAGCTCCTCCATCCCACTAGCATACATTTACTTCAGTGCAAGAAACTGACACTTTGGGGACGTTTTAAAACTGTATAGGCTTAGAAATCGTGAAGAGTTGCTTTCCATGGTAGATGTGCACCTTATCGTCATTAAAGTCTCTAAAGCCATCCATTCCCGTGTAAGCAAATATATAGAGAGGTTGTGCCATCTGTGACTATACTCAAGCCATCAGCTGCAGAGGGTGCAAAGGAGTCAGATTTTTCTGATAAGGTCCAATTTATAATCTCACCTGGAAAACCCTAATGCAGCGACTTCATGGGGTGATAAGCAATACATCTTGTAAAGTGATATACATGTGTGTATATATATATATATATCCTTAAGCTTCACTGAAATAACTATGAAGAGACAAATACTGAAAAGAAATAGACTGCAGGATAAGGCCATAAATTAGAAATATATATCTAAGTGTGAGCATGTTAGAAAGAACCTATTTATATTAGCTTGTATTAAGTATTAGGCATATTTGATTGCAGACACCTGCACACAAGCCTTTCCTACCACAATCTGAATGCAAAATTGCACATCCTCTCTTTGAAATAATTAGTGAGACACCAGAGCCAAATAAACCAGTAGTCTGCCATTATCATTGTAATTTATTATTTTTAAAGCAGAATAAAACATTCTAGGAATAATTTAAGGGGGAGTAGAAATAATACGTGCATTAACTTTAACCTTATTTGCCAAAACAAAAATATTTCAGAATATGCTACAAACTGCTAGCACATATTTCTTCCACTGTGATGAAAACACTACTGAATTCAAGCAAGCATTATTCTCATATGGGCTAACCACAGCAAATCTGCAAACAGCTTGTTGTTTTGGTAAAATTTTGTTTGCATGGAATCCTAAGGTGATTTTCTGGAAGTTCCCTTTAAAACAACACACCTGGAAATCTTTCCTTAAGTCACGATTTTAATACCCTGATTATAATTATACACATACAGTTGCAGTGTTATTTCCCAAGTGAGTATGTTAATTCTAGGGTGAATACGTGGCTTTTCTTTACTTAAAATCCCTTACCAGATGAGGCAATTTAAAAGACACACACATATCAGAATAACAATGTCTAGGTGGAAAAATCAGCGTAGTATTGACATCACTGTTACTATTTGACAGTAATGTTCAATAATGGTCTGTGGTTATGAGCATTACAACCCAAATGAAACTAGTTCAGGCACTCGTTTTGATGCCTATGACAAATGAAGCCTAAACACATCAATAGCCTCTATGTAATACGGTGATGGTCGGTCATTAAAATATCACAACATGCAAACTGGTGGGTACAGAAACAGAAAACAAGATAATGCACTTTTACACAGTAAGTTGTAACTACTGGAATATGCAGCATGAAGATTAACATTCCTTACTTAATCTTAAATGCCTAAAGATTAGCTAACTAAAATGAAAATCCTTTCCTATGGTCAAAAATGAAGCCAGTGTCAGTACCAAGGCCAGATCCTAAGCAAATTCAATCGAGTTTTGGCCTCACAGTTTTTCCTGCAGTTTGATTTCTTTTGAAACCCAAAACTATGTCCTCTGTTTCCTTTGCAATTATGCTACCATAAAAGCTGAACGTTGCTAAGTTATTCTCAGAGTCTCTGCAAGGACAGTAAGCACGGTTAGTTGGCTCATGGTATAAAAGCTATTGAGAAGATAATTAAGACCTTCAGAGTGCCAGAATTAAATTCAAATATTCAGCTCTGCAAAAGTCCTGATGGGACTAGAAGGTAACACTGGAAACTCTGGCAGAAGAGCTCAAAACGTACTTATTCTTAACCTTCAAGAACTATGGAGTGGGTTTTTTGTGGATGCTCAAGTGGTTCCACTTTCTCTAACAGTCACAAAGTACCTATCCTTCAGCAGATTAAGCTTCAAATCCCTCTTGTAATATAAGGTCAAAATTTGACTTTCACTTTCCTTCATTCTTGAGATTTCTCCCAAGTATTTAAGAAGAGATAAACTGTAGAAGTTAGAATTTCATGCTCTTCAGATTTCCAGGAAATAATAAAGAGAAATTAAAGCAACAGAAGGAAGTCAGAAGAAGCAAGTCTGTCAAGCTCCATGGCTGCAGCTGTCTGAACAGGATAGCACAGTACATCACTTTCAGGCATAGAACCAAAGCAAAGCAGAGAGCACTGCCACTACTTGATTACTGAGAAATTTTCTATATTCCTCCCGCCAGTGCTTCAGTATTACACATGGAACATAATTTAGAAATCAGATCAGCTAGATTTCGAAAGAGATGTGGAAATCACTGGTATGAAGAAATACAAAAGGCCAACCCGTTAACTACAGTTGAGAGGTTTTGCATGCGTGGTTTAAGTTTGCGCTTTTTCTTTTTAATTATTCTCACTCTTCAGTTTGAGCACTTTCGTACAAGCTTCAGTCCTTCTTAGTGGTTTATACTAGAAGTCAGGTGAACAGAAACAAACGTTCTACTGCAAGCATTTAACGTATATTTCCATAATTAAGAAGACAACAATATTTCCGCCCAACACCTATCATTTTTTGAGATTTTTCACTCCATTTTCCTTAAGATTGTTCACATTCAACAATCTACTTTTAGGCTTCAAAATTATATTGATTCTTAACTTGCTTCAGAGATTTCCACCAGTTCTGCCCATCAATGCTTTCCTACATGGTAAATTTCAGCTCAGAGGTTAGAACACAGACAGAGTTCTGACCAGCCAACTTTTCACCTCCTTCAAGTGTACCTGTAACAAAAACCAACTTCCCTGGGTGCATGAGGCTTTCCTGTAGTGAAATCTCTCAAAAGGAACCTTTTCTAGAAAGCAAGAAGCTCTGTCTTTAAAAGGGGACAAAGAACACCACTGAATCAAAACATAACTCCATGGGTTTACATAAATGACATTATAATTACATACGATTATATACACACTTAATCAAAGCCACTTTGATAAGTCAACTTTTCTAATTAAAACCAGTATTAGAATTCCAATTTTGAGGAGAGATTAGAAATATCAGAAATATGAAGTAGTGTCGGAGGTAACAACCATAAATGAATTGTCAAACAGTATTAAGACACTGACTTATCTATAATGAACACTGCTTGAAAACATTAATGCAACTTTATGAACTTGTACCAATTTAAAGTTACTTTCACTTTAAGAGTTAACATCACTACAATCCTTTTACGGGAAATGCGTTATGTACAACTAAATATATCACTCTTGTTACCAGTATGACTGTACAGAAACTTCTGTATGGGAGAACTCTGCTGTCTTGTCCTTGCCTGATGTGCCATCTACATACATAGCTTGTACAGACCAGCTTTGCATACAACGGAACAAAGTAAAACCACCAAACTCTAACCTAACACAAAATTGAAACCTCTGTGAGTAAAAAAGGTTCTTTCCTCTCAGAAAACAACATTCTACACTGTTGTAAAATCGCCTGTATGTTTAACTTTTTCCAGTACTAAGGACCATAGTTAATCAGAAATTCAAAATTCATTAGGAATAGGGAGTCCATTATCTTGCTCTTCTTTAGTACATATTATGTTCTCTTACAAAGGTTTTTGGCTTAAAAAAGGATCCTTCAAACATTTATAGGGTAGCAGAATTATTGTATCAACATATCATAGAGTCATTACAGCTAACAGCCTATGCATATTATTCTTAAAATTCCCTATTTTCAGGAATTTATAACTCAGATGTAAAAAATATTCCTTGCTAAAACTTTATCAATAGGTTTATAATGCACTGGTAATAATTTTCTCAAATTTAAGCATGCAGAAAACCATTATTTTTCACAGTTTTATGCAACAGTTATATCTAAAAATGACAGCGTTATGTATAAAGATGCTTTAGCATGAAAGCAGTTTGTTCATAACAGTTCTTAAACATTCACATTGATTTTACATGAGCTCCTCAGCACAGACTGCTGTTACAAAAGGCTTTTTTCTCATACCAGAAAGGAAGCAAAACTAAAACCAAGGAAGGAATGTGGCTCTTGCTCCATATTGTGATTATCTTTGCACTTTCCTCAGTATTCAGTGTGAGCCCTGAGTCTGCGAGCTGGGTTCAGACAAAATTCCCACCCCTGCAACAGCACAGAGAAGTTATTTTGTGGCTGTAGCTGCAACCCACACACTGGAGCTGTCCTTACCCTTTTTTGGCAGGACAGTGAGGAAAAGTGGCTCCACCTAATCCCAGAGCCA
>JBCJKH010027573.1:0-13484 GCA_039877255.1 Loriculus beryllinus | reverse complement strand
GTATATTCTTCCTGGGCAACACAGCCCTTAGTCCTTGTGCTTGATTCCACCCAGCAGTAGTAATAACTGGGATCTATGTGTTAACTCCATCAGTCCCACACCAGCATGGATGTCATTGGCCCTGGGGTGCATAGCATAATTGCCTCGATAGACTAAGGAGTGGACAGTGTTGTAATCTGAATGTTCCTTTGCCTCTAGAAATAATTTCTCAGGCCACATGTTGTGGGCAAGATTAGAGAGTCACTGTGTCACTCTTTACTCATGAGAAAGCTGCTTGTTTCTGAGCTGGCTGAACTACGAACTCCTTGGAATTGATGTGAGAAAGCTAAAACTAAATTAGTAGAGGGTGATGTTCACACTTACACTCCCATGACACGTGAAAGATTTGCCCAGGTTCTGGAGAGAAAAGAAAAATCATTATATTCTTCCAAGTTTTCTCATTCCTTCCCCAGTAATATTTCAGTCTCCGGGTTCTGTATTGCCAAGAGAGTTGACCACACAGCATGAAGTGAGCATATGTTACCAGCCAATTAGCTTGAAGTTCAGCCTCTTAAATGCAATCTTTAAAGAAGTTTCACACCTCTGCTGCAGGATCAAGATTCTCTAAATGCTCTCTTCTGCTATTTGAAGCCTAAATATCAACAGGTACAGTGCAAGCAACACATGGTGAGATTCCAGTGGAGTAATTGGTTAGCAGAGTGGTTACCTTGCTTTGAAGTGCAGGTTCCTGGCAGGATACTTGCCTTTTTTCTTTTCTTTAGTTCCTTTTGTACTCTAACATCAGGAATGGATAAAACAGCCTCACTAAACCAGGCATCACCTTTCAAAATTGCTAATGCTCGTAAGAATTAACGAAGTGGTAATCCTGAAGGCCAAACTGCTCTCAGCTAACTTTTTGCAAGCATTAGCACTTGGGTTTTGAGTGTGTTTGTTTTTCTTTTTATTCCTGGTTGCTTCACATCTGCCTTTTCACTGATGTTCTGTAAGTTTGATTCTTTTTGTCTTGTTAGATGTCCAAAATCTGAGGCTGAGAGGGTGAACTGATGTGAGATGATTGTATTGTAAGAGCTACATAGGTATTTACCTGTAAGGATACAGTCTGTCAGCATGGATTGCAGCTCACATGCTTGGCACATGGCAATTCTGTTTTGCACCTGAAGTGTGAAAAGCTGCTGGAAATGTAAAATTTTTGCATATAATTGTGGTGTTCCTTAATCTGTGCCTATACATGTGAGCAAATTCAAGCTCACTCTGCTTGACCACTGAGCTATCTGGCAGAGTGCACGTGGCCATGTCAGAAGCAGTGGTGTGCTGGCTAATAGGCTTTGTGTAATAGGCTAATAGGCTGTAACAGCCTGCCTATAAGGCAGTGCTAACACAGGTTTTAGGGTGGCAGTGGCTCTTCTTCAGTCAGCTGGAAGCAAAAACACAGGAGCAAAACACAGAATTTCTCAAGAAGATTCACACTTTTACTGATGGTTTGTTGCTGCAGAGGTGAATTTCGTGCTCCCTGTTTTTGCAGCCGGACAGTACGGTCCGTGGGTTCCCATGTGTTATTGCAGAAGAAATAATTTACAACAGAATCCAGCACTTGGTGCTGTAGTGCCTCGCACAACCCCAGAACAGCATCCTTTCAACTCAACAGGCTGCTTTTCACTACCAGTGTGTGCCATGTTCATACAAGCCTCCTTCCTAAACTTGCCTCCCATTTATTTCTTCTGATTATCTTGAAATTGTGTACTACTCAGACCCTCGTTCATATAAGTAGCCGAACTTCCTATACCACACCTTCTCTGCTTCATTATCTGAATTTGATAATCTTGGAAGATGTCAGGCTTTTTTATTAGTACTTTGCTGACGTTGAGGTTAAGTTCTTCATGCTCTCAAGATCTTCATATGAAAATCAGCTACCATCTCCTTGCTACTAGAGGTGGGAGATGCTGATAATGCTTAAAGCCCCTGCACTGATTTAAAGGACCATCCTAGCCATGGAATGCAGTTTTTATTTTCAGGAGGCAAATTATGAAAATCATAATAAATTAAAGATTTTAGGTTCTTTCCTATCCATTAGCTATAATGCTAATGGAACCTATTCTGGCTTTTTGGAGCTCACTTTAATTTCTTATATAGATACAGATTTTATAATAGCATGTCAGAGATTGCCTTAGTGCATTTTTTTTTATAGCACAGGTAATTTTATGTGTGCTTCAACATCCTTTTACGGCTAGTCCTTTTTAAAGTGCATTAGAGTTTTTCCCTTTTCTCCATTAAGCTGGTATATCACAGCTTAAAGCGTGCTCCAAGGTGACACTGTGCTAATCAGAATGCTCTGTATTCACATAAGAAAACACGGACTGAAACACTAGCAAAAATATATTCTCTTATCTGCATTGCAGCTCTCTAATGCTTGTTGCCTACTTCCTCTTTGCACTGGATTCCTAATACCTGGAGTGGAAATTGTGTATGGGATGAGTAAGAAATACACAGTGGTAAGCTGATGAGTAAATACACTCAGTATAGATAAGAGGAGTAGAAATGTGGCCATTTCTAATAGCTTGTGCAAGGAAGCTGGTGCTGTCATACTTGCTCTTCTTTGCTCTGTTAATTGTATATTGAATCAGTAGGTCTGTAATCAGTTCCATATGTTTTTGTCACCTGTTATGATTTTCATTAAGAAGACTGGTTATGAAGAAGAGTTTGTAGGGTTAAGGACTAAATTAAGAACAGGGAAATATTAAAATTGATTTTGAATATTGCAATAAAAATCAGATCTTTATTCTCTAGTAAAGTGATGTATCAGAAGTTATGTTTACGTATTCCTTCCTCACCTTGTTCATGCAGACTTGTTTACAGCAGTGGTTAGACACCCATTACAAAGAAATAAAGGCATTAATTTGCTAAAAACTTTTTAATATGAGAGTAAAGAAAAACTCTATTAAAAGTAGTTAAGAGAGTGAGAAATAGTGCAGCTATAGCCATTAACTACTCATATTTATTTCTAAGCAATTTCCAGGATAACTATGATTTTTAACTGTATAAATGTTCCATTTTTTTCTGTTACTGCTAAAATGCATTTGGAATTAATTATTTGATATATTCATGTTTAAAGTTATATTTGTGTGTACATACACATTATTTACATATACACACATAGGCACATACGTACACATTTAAAGAGCTAGGTGATCTGCTTAAAACTGCTGGGACGTTGTTGTGGAGGTGGCTAGGATTCAGTTCACCTTGGCTAAAGTCAGTTCTTTGACTCAGATCAGTCCATGGCCTTGTTTGTACAGGAATTCCTGGTCCACACAAGGAATTAATGGCCGAGGTGCGCTGTATGTGCACACAGGCACAGTCCTGGTGCACATGTACATCAGAACTCTGGGAACTGGCTTGAAACTCACCCTGTGTCTCGTTCATACCACGAGCCCCATTGCTGTTGCAGATCTTCTCAGCAGTGGTGAGGCTGCAATTGGAGTGCAACACCTATTTTAGGTTGCTCAGTTCAAGGAGGATGTTGAGAATGAAATCTAAGGATAGCATTTTCCATGCATACAGTCCAATAAATTAGCTGTCTATATAAAAACCTCTATAAATGAACTTTTCCTTTTAGATTGATAATGAATATTATGATTTGTAAAATAATTTCTATAGTGCTTGATGTATTGACAAAATAGGGAATGCATTTTCACCCTCAACTGTCATCACTGCACAGCAATTCTGACACTTGAGATAAACCTTTCTAATCTTTCATGTTCTTACCAGTAGTTGAATGCATTTTGATTTGCTTATGATCTGGTGAAATGATTGCAGTGAAAGCCGTCATTATGAAAATGAGCAGTATAGGGGTAAAACGAGCATAAACCCCAAATTTTGATGTTGCAAACTATATTACAGAAGTCTCAGTTAAAAAAAAGCCTGCTGTCTAAATGATGAAGGAATAGTACTAGAAATTCTTGTGACTGTGAGAAAGGGAATAGAATTACCATAAAAGCTACTAAGTTTATCTGTAGATTCTGCTGTGTTTTGCATTTTAGGAACGTGCACATTAGATTCATGCTGCAGAGTGATCTTGGTGCACACAGATTTTATTCCAGGCAAAAATTAATTGGAAATTGTGCTTCAGGAAGGCAACTAACACTGTCTAACTGCTCACAAGTGTTCAGTCTACAGGACCAAGCTATAACAAAGTCCCAAGTAAAATGCCCCAGGCACATCTTGTTTTGGCATTTGGTCCTCAGCATAACTGTTTTGCTTCCCAGATTTGCTCCTGATGGGCCACAGCGTTTGCTAATATGAACATAGCTTCGGTTTCAGTAATGGTATTCAGGACATTTTCTAACTCCACCGTTTTTCTTGGGAAAATCCTGATATTACTGACATTAGTGAACATTTTGAAAGTGATGAAAAAACCCTTTCATAGCCTTTCCTCCCTCCATCCGTCTACTTTGTATTTCTTTGAAACTGTCATGATTTGAAGAGATTTATGGTTTTATAGCATGCACTTGCTGTTTGTAGACAACCAGGCCCACAATAAAGAAGGAAAAAAGCAAGTTCCCTGAAGTCTTTTCTTTCGTTACTTCATTATTTCATTCCCCTGTCCATTCTTAAAGTATCAGTTTTTCATTGTGGTATTGAAACTGGAGCTCATCAAATTCCCCCAAAGAATTTCAAGTAGAAGGTGCAATTACTGTTGTTCAGGTGCTTCCAGCCTGTTATGCTTCATGTTTATGAATGCCATTACTTTGTGCTGTAAAGTGTTCATTTTGGTACGAGGAATTCTGGCTGTTTAGTGCTGATATCCAAAAAGCATGGTAAACTCTTTAGGTATGTGCTGTAATTTTCCTCAAGCTGCTTCGTTATTAAGTGATGCAATTTTAATGTGTTTGTGTCATGAGGTAGAGTGGCTTTCTACTTAAAGTAATTGATTATATAGAGTTGTGGAAGTAATCACGATTGTGAAGATGGTAGCTAACCAATAAAAATGAACAGACAAATCAAATATTACAGAATATTTTATAGCTGCTCAGCTTCTTTTGAAACAGCTATGTGAAAAAAATGCAATACAGACAACACAGAACAACTTCTTGAAATACCTGCTGGTAACTCCTTTTTTTCCTGTTCAGCTAAGCTACACTGAGTTCAGTGAAAAGACTCTTGTTATTGAAGCCCTTGAATGGTGAAATTATCTGCAGTAAGAGTTTTACTAGATTGATAGAATTTGGCTGAAAGAAGCCTGTCATAGCTTTGGGTTTGGTTTTTTTTTTTTTTTTTTTTTTTTTTTTTTTTTTGTTTTGTTTTTTTTTTTATTTTCTTAAGGCTAAAGGAACATGAGTCTGAAAATTACGAAGTCTATGCTTGTCTCTTAAGTGGTGGGAGCTTCAGTGTATGGCTGATTAAGCAGTTAAGCTATTGAGTAGGCTGTGCATAGTCACAGAAGTGACTATCAAAGAACTTACAGAAGTCTACACAAACCATCTGTAGCAGAAGATGTGCAAACCAAGAACCATCCAAATAGGCATTTTAATGCATAGCATACATAGAACATGTAACTGGAGCTTGAGTGTGTTTAGCATATGGCTAAAACAATGAGCTAAGTGGTATGTATGTGATAAAAGATGAGAAACACTGGAAGAATGCATCAGCTAATGCATAAGGAACTTACTAAATGTGTATAAGAGCCATACTTTAGATTCTTTGGATTAAAACTACAAGACAGCTGAGCTCAGCACTTTACCAATTGGTAAGCTTGCTGGTATGTTGCCTAAAAATAGCTGTGTGTGAGAAATACAGTGCTTAATTTTATGCTTTTGCAAGGTGAGGAATATTTCTCTAGAGGAGGTGTGAGTAGGCACAGTTCTGGAGGAATCAGTTGATACCAGTGCAAGAGACCCTTCATTCTGGATTGCCTAAAGGTGAGTTGACACCTGGGGAAATTGGAGAGCTTGTTGTCCCTGATTGGTTGTCCACTGCTTTTAAGAGATGCAAGCTGGGAAAGGAGCAAGCAGTATCTCACTTAATCCATTATCATCTGAAGGGGGCCTATAAGGATGCTGGGGAGGGACTCTTCATTAGGACTATATTGACAGAACAAGGAGTAACGGGTTCAAACTTAAACAGGGGAGGTTTAGATTGGATATAAGGAAGAAATTCTTTACTGTAAGGGTGATGAGGCACTGGAATGGGTTGCCCAAAGAAATTGTGAGTGCTCCATCCCTGGCGGTGTTTAAGGCCAGGTTGGACGGAGCCTTGGGTGGCACGGTTTAGTGTGAGGTGTCCCTGCCCATGGCAGGGGGGTTGGAACTAGATTTGCTTAAGGTCCTTTCCAACCCTAACTGTTCTATGATTCTATGATTTATTGAGAATGAACAGAGGAGAAAAGATGAGAGCAAGACAGCAGATACGACTGCACACACATATGGTGCAGGTGCATGCAAGAACAGAGCAGACTGATACAGTGGATTAATGATGAAGCAATTCATTTCAGAGTCCTTCCTGTTTTCTGGTCCATTTTATGTGCACTATTTTATAGTACATGAAAAAAAGAAATTAATCATAAACTAGCCATGATATTTCTTGACTAACAAGATGAGTCTTTACTCATTGTGGTTCCACAGCGATATTTTCCCTATCATAATCACAATTATATTCTCTTCATTTGCTTGAATATAATAGATTCAATAAAAGCTTAGACACAAGCTCAGGAATGCAGTTCCTGGGACCATTTGAACAGAACAGAATAGAACGGTTCCGTCGGAAGGAACCTACAATGATAATCTAGTCCAACTGTCTGATCACTTCAAGGTTGACCAAATATTAAAGCATATTATTAAGGACATTGTTCAAATCCTCTTAAACGCTGGCAATTATGAGGCATCAACCACCTCTCTAGGAAGCCTGTTCCAGAGTTTGACCACCCTGTCATTAAAGAAATGCTTCCTAATGTTCAGCTAACACTGCCTGACACATTTTGAACCATTCCCACGCATTCTGCAATTGGATAGCAGGGAGATCAGCACCCCCTCTATTCACTTCCCCTTTTCAGAAAGCTGTAGAGAGCAATGAAGTCACAGCTCAGTCTCTTTCTCCAAACTAAACAAACCCAGTATCCTTAGCTGCTCCTCAGAGTACATGACTTTTAGCCCTTTCACCACCTTTCTTGCCCTTCTCCAAATCAAGTACCTTTACTTCTGTCTTAAACTGGGGGGCCCAGAACTGCACACAATACTTAAGGTGAATCCACACCAATATCAGAATCAGGTCTGTGGTTTCCAGGATCTTCCCTCATACCCTTCTTGTAAATTGGAATTTGCTTCCCTTGTTTTCTGCGGTTTTGTTTTAAGCAGAATATTGCCTTGTGCTATATGTACAAACCACTGATAATGCTGCTATATTCACCATTTTCACTCCGTACCATTTTACATGTCAAATGTCCCCATGGACATTGGTAGAAACATTCCTCAGGGATACTTCTACTATTGTCTCTAGTCATTACAACAGTTATGGGCTGTTTTTCACAAACCTGTACTGTCAAAGAAGAGCAGTTCTTTTCCCTGCGAACAGTAAGAGAAACTAATAATGTTTTCCCAAAACATTAATATAAAACACAACAAAGTATTGTTTTCTTAACTAATTAAATGAGGAATCATAGCATAGGACTGTGTTTGCAACCAAAAGTGCAGATGTTTTGTCTAGTTTTCATTCAAGAGATAAAACCAGCTATATCCTGGCATAAACCCCCAAATATCCGTATGACAAAGTGACCTCCATTTGGTAAAATACTGATTTTAAACTCAGCCTTTATCCTCATAAATAATTTTTTGTAGGTTTCTAATAGGAGTCCTTTGTAATTCTGATACATAAACCAAAACACTGACATGGTATGTGAACTGAGGAGCCTCTTTGGATTCCAGCTGGCTTGGCTATATGCCTTTCTAATGGTAATGAAGTCACACAGCTGCTAGGACAATCAGCTGGAGTTCAGATCATCACTAGCTAAATGGATATCCACTGACTGGCTTCTTACGAGGACTCATTAAAGCTCAGTGTTAACAAACTGTGGGGTTATGTAGGTTTACATGGTTACAGCAAAGTGCCTTTTAAAAATGAACTTGCTGGAGCTGAGAAAAGTCTCTTATTTTCCTGCCTGTACGTGTTACTTTGTGCTGGTCAACTCAAGAAAGGTCCAATCGTACTCCCAACTGAAGTAAAAGGAAAACTTCCATTCATTTGCACGGAAGTAAAACAAATCAGTTCCCAGTGTTTCAGGGATTTTTGAAGAATACTCCTATTCAAATTACTTCAGAATGCCTTAGCTAAAGGGTCACTAAGTATTCAGCTATGTCCAATTTTCAGCTCAGAATGCAGTGCACACTAGATGTGGGAGAATTTACCAGGTTTCCCTTTGCCCATCAAATTGCCAGTATGTTTGTGCCACATAAAATGGTGAAGTTTCACCATTTCCACAAAAAGACAGCTTCTTATTCTGAAAATACAAGTTGATATAAAATACTCTGGTTTAATCTAACTACTAGACAAGCTTCAGTGTGAACACAACAGATCTCAGTATTAACTGTCTTCCCTAGAGATAAATGGAAAAGTACAAAATGTGCCAATTTTTACAAAATCAATATTGGTATCTTTTTTACCTCTACAGTTTCTGTCATCTGTTTTTACTGAGCAAAATCTAAATCATTAAATCTTATTTGAACATGGAACATGCAGTGGTGTTTGCTTGACATACTAAAATGGGATAAAAGGTTGTATCAGCCTAGTGTGAATGCACAGTGACAGACCTTCTAAAGCGTTCTCCGCATTCTTCAAAACTGATACAGTCCTTAAACAACATTTCAGCTGTTATGAGTAATGGAACCGAATGGTTTCAATCATGGGAACAAGTATCTACTGCTCTACTAGTGAAAATTTCAGTGAGAAATAACCACGGTCGAATAACTGAACCTCTCTTAATTTAATGAGAATTTTTTACAGATATTCAGTTGGCCAGAATTTTGGTCATCAGTGTTCTGAGTCACCTCACAACACAGAAGCTGCAAAATGTAAAATTTACAGCAAACTTAAAAGGAACTTATAGTCCTTTTATATAAGGACTTTATCTTTACAGTGATTTATGAAAAAAAGAAAAATTCCACCCAAAATTACAGCGAGCTACTTCCTACATTCCAGAGTTTTGAGCTCTCTACTTCCCTTTTTAAAGCTTGCCCATCTATTTCCCATTGGGTTTCCTCTAAGAATCAAAAGCTAGTCAGTATTAGTTATGCAAAACTCAGATGAAGGGCTTTGGCAACACCTCCAGATTATAACCAGCAAAATATCATAACTCCTACTAACCAATCTATGGAAACTCACCCACATAAATGATATCATCCAGATTCAACCAAGCATGCTCAAACTGAGCAGTGACATTCATGCACAGGGAGAAGTCCATGGAAAGAAAATAACAATACTCCTACAGTTAATTACACTCAAGGAGAAATAGGCAAATAACTCCTTTACACTTGTACATACTCCAAATTCTACACAGTAGCTCCTGCTAGTAACAAAAGTATTATTTTAATTTTGATTTAAAAACTCTTTTAGTGGCTATGAAAACTGGCAGGATGACAACATATTCTACATAAAGTCCTATATTTATCCACTGAGCTTAGGCTTCCTTGCCAATATCCTTTGGCTTTTACCTACAAGAGCTACTTCTGCTGGCAAGTGGTAAGTTGACTTCCCTGGTTCACAGTTGAGGCTGTCAACAAATGTGCCAATTGTATGACCTGGATATCTGTTCAGTAGAGAAGACTCAGCAGAATTATTCTATAGGTTGTATAAATGTCACTTGGTGATGACTTTTGACTACTGTATATCTCAGCTGAATCTGAATAACTGATCTAGAAAGAAAAAGTTCTATAACATAACACATCCCTCAGAAACTTATTCCAGAAACAAATCAATCAACCAACTACATGAAGCAACTGTCAGTTGATCTGATTTTATCCACTAGAAAGCACACAATTTAATTTACAACTCCAACTCAACCCCCACTCATATAAAATATTCCTATTAACTTCTGAACTTTTGATCAGCTTTTGCCAACTTAAATAGAATGAGTATTTTTTCAGATGGAAAATAAGGAGAAATGATTTCAACTCAAATGACAGGTACTTTGTTTTCCCTTCTTTGGATTTAGAAAAGGTTGCCTCAGTAGCAAATAAAGAGTTAGGATGAGCACATGATCTTCCTATTTCCAGTCTCTGCAGTACACAGGTATGTCCACAGGATATAACAAAGTGTTAAAGTGGTGTCCAAAAGAGAAAGACTTCATACAAAACAGGAGACACTTGCAGTGTTTTGCAGTGTAACCATCTAGAGCAATTGCTCTTGGCACAGGTCTAACCAATTTGTGAGCAGGCAAAATGCCATCTGAACAGATGGCATGAGGTACACAGCCAAACAACCATGTATGTGCATCGGCTGTGGGTAGTAATGGCATGATTCCCAGGCATGAAGGTCTGAACAGTTGTCTATCCTGATCTTACAAGCTCATGTTTATAGAGGATTGTCACCAATAATCCAGTTTTGTACGAAATTATCTTTCAAATAAAAAATGTTCCTGGAGCTGAAAATCACAGACACTTGAGTTTCAAGAGAACTCCTGTGTTCATTTCTTTACTACTTCATTTAACAACTAAAAAAAAAAAAAGAAAAGAAAAATTACAGCTATGAAAGCAGTTCCCAGCTTCCCAGCCCCATTCTGCTTGTTGCTTGCTGCTTTGGCAATTCTGTGCAGAGAATGTTACTGATTCAAAGAGCAGGGAATTAGCCTTTGGGCAAGGGTAAGGGAATGCCTGTGCTGCAAACCTGCACGTTGATTGTGTCAATATTCTCCTCCTTCTTGTTCCCATATCATACAACTGTCCCACGAAATAAAGGAGGTTCATGGGAATTATTCAAAGCACTATGAACACACTCATGGCCAGCTATAGTCAACAGTACCTGGAGCTCTACAACTTATCTGTTCCCATAAACATGGAACTGCAAAACAGCCCTAATTCAGCTTTGCCTGGCATCTTTACAGTGTGTCTCAAGTACATCTGAAGATCACAACCAATAATTTTGTCTAGGCAAATATCATTTAAATTCTTCAGTAATCTAACACAGCTAACAATTTCTAACCAGCTATGTTTCTAACATACGGAATTACTTTTCTCCTTACAAACTGCCCCGAGACACATTAAAATACCTTTGTGCTCCTTAATTACCTGAAGCTGTTTTCCAGGTTATTTTAGTGATTGGCTCTTATCCTTAAATTTCCATAGATTTTCATTACGTATGTTTAGCCATTAGAGTTGGTTTGTTGAATGTACAGAAGGCTACAATGACAATGGTTTCGTCCTATATTTGGATGAACATTCTGAAACCCCTACTATCAGGATTTTGATGCAAACTTTTCTAGTTTCAAGTTCTAAATGAAATCTTACAAATAACTACATTCTGTTTTTCTTAAAAATGTACATCCCTGCAACACAAACATGACTTTGCTATTTAACTTCTCATTTTTATTTTTCTGAATGTTGAGGAAAAAACTCCACAAAACAAAAGAGAGATTTCTGTAAACATGAATTGGCTATCTGAAAAATAATAATAATAATAAAAAATCTTACTTATTTTTTCAAGCCAATCTTCTAATGGTTTATTTTTAAGCAACAATACTGGACTTTACATCAGCATCTATGCAATGGATCTTTTTGCTTACAAAACATGTAATAGTGACTTTTTAGGGAAAATGTTGCCAGCTGCAACCCAATCAGTTTTCCCTAATGATCCATTCTTGTAAATTCACCAGGGTAGATAAGTTGACTCTGAGCAGATAACTTGGGCTGATTCAATAGTGTAGCTACCAATGTTCAATACCATGCAAAAGAGACTATCACCTATAGTCTTTTAAGACGTTTCTTGATGGATGCCTTTTGTATATGCCAAGCAGTCTGGCAAACAAGAAGATAAATTTGGTGTCCTTGAAAAAAATAGAACAAAAAGCCTACAACTGATTTCAACAGGATCAGGAAATTACCTGTAAACATATTACATATTACAAATTATCAGTATTTATAAGGAATCTTAAAGAATTGTATGAATATTCATGGAGGGAAAACTGTATGATTATAGGTTACATTATAGGAGTTGTCTATTATTTGACTTGTGCAAGAAACTGACAGAAAGGGAGCAGTTTGCTTGAAATAGCAAAACAAATTCAGGAAAAAAAGAAAAAAATATCCGTGCAATCCCAAACAAAGCTGTAATTGTCAAGAGCCTGTTAAACTAGCTTTTATTTCGCTTTGCAGTATGTCTTGAACATATTGAACATCTTAACCTTAGAGACAGAACCTGTCTATTATTAAAATAATTTAACAATACAACTATATGTAAAATAGGCTAGCAGAGATGAAGCGTACATAAGCAAAACATATTTTTGCCCCCAGAGCTGAAAGTTTCAAATAGTTGCCAGGAACCATATATATACAGTTGGTTATATCTCTTCTCACTATATCTTGAAAAAAAAAGTTTGGCTTAGTAAGTAAGGCATCAGAAACATAGATTATTGTCTGGATTGTTAAACTGATGAGTTAAAAGAGAACAAATTACATATATGTGCAGACAACAGGGATTTTGTTCGTTGAACAGAGGGATGACTATTTGGTGATGACATCCATCTCCAGTACTTATAGCTGCGAAAGTCAAAGCCTTTCAAATTTCCTGGTTTTATGGGCAGCTATAACAACAGCAGATTGTGTAATACGATGCAGGTATCCAAAACAAGGCACATTTCTCTTAAATTTACCCTATTTAGTCCTGGAAGTCATGATGGATTTGATATTAATGTTATGAAAAGGAAAGGTTTGTCAGCTAAAGCCCGGTTAGAATTAAACTTAGCTAGGAATGTTAAAGATAACAGGAAGAGATTCTATATTGCAAATTTTACTGCGAATAAAAGACAGACTAGTGACAACGTAGGCCCCCTCCGGAAGCTATCAGAACTGGTTACACCAGATCTGGAGAAGGCTGAGGTTCTGAATGACTTCTTCGCCTCAGTCTTAACTGGCAAAGACTCTGACCACGCCACTCAAGTCTTGGAAGGCACTGTGGCACTGTGAGAATCAAGACCTTGGACCCACTGTAGGAGAGGATCTGGTTTGAGACCATCTTAAGAGCCTGAATGTTCACAAGTCCATGGGGCCTGATGAAATCCATCCGCGGGTCTTGAAGCAGCTGGAGAATGAAGTTGCTAAGCCACTGGCCATCATATTTGAAAAATCATGGCAGTTAAGTGAAATTCCTGACGACTGGAAAAAGGGAAATATAACCCCCATTTTTAAGAAGGGGAAAATGGGTGACCCAGGGAACTACAGACCGGTCAGTCTCACCTCTGTGCCTGGCAAAATCTTGGAGCAGATTCTCCTGGAAGGCATGCTAAGGCA
>JBCJKH010027563.1:0-31827 GCA_039877255.1 Loriculus beryllinus | reverse complement strand
TGCATACTATGAAGTGCTGTATGTTCTGTATTTAGTATGCACAACACTGTCTGAATTCTTAAGCTTTGTAATTCCCTCTACGCCATCTGTACATCTTGTTGGAGGATGGGATGCTGATGAGAACTCTCCTGTGCTTTGCATATGCCAAAATGGTGCCTTTAAATCATCACCTCATTACAAAGGTGATTCTCGGTGCTCTGTCGTGTTGCAAGCCTCACATCAGCATTGTTCCTCTTAAAAATCTTTCTAAATACTGTTGGGAGCCTGTCAGGCACTCCACAGTCACGTATGTTTGGAAAGTTTTCTCAGATTACAAAAGAATCATAATACAAACAAACTATTGTCTCAGGGTAAAAAAAAGAGCAACCGAAACCAATATGTATTTGTCACGTGTCTGTGTGTTAAGATAAAAAAAAATACAATCAGTATTAGTTATGTGCAAAACTATGAGCTAGTGTCAGAAATGGGAGAAATTAAGGAGACTCTTTAAAGGGTAAGCCTTCATTTCTACCTCTGTTTTACAACAATTCTTCTGACTACAAAAGGACAGCTCATGAGTAAGAAAACCAGAATCTATCTTTAATGCTGCCTAAATATACTCAGTTGTAAGTAGTAACAGCTGAATAATAGAGGAGCAATTTGCTTCTCTGCTTTGTAAAGGAAGCTCAACAGTGTGAAGTTACCATAGAAAAGGGCAGGGAGAGAGAAATGGGAGCTAGAAAAGCAGACATCTGTCTCTGCAAAGGTCATTGAGTAGTATAGGACAAAGGCACATGAAGACATGAGCATATGTAAAGTTGGACTACGATTATCCAATGGTTAGCTTGGTGAATTCAAAGTTACCTTTATCTTGCTAGTTGGCAGTCATGTATATAATGAAGGCCATCTTTCTGGGAGTGTTCAGCCTTACAGTCACTTTTATGTTTCAGTCTCTCTTTATCAGCAGTGTGTTTTTTCCTGATGGAAAGGATAACTCTTGGCTATATCTGGGAGAACATCAGTCTTTTTTGTTCGTTTTTGTGGTTTTTGGTTTGGTTTTGTGTTTGGTTGGTTGCTTCTTGTTGTTGTTGATTTTTTTTTTTATCTATAGAATTTAGAGCATTTTACAGAGCAGATCGATACTGAGGCACCAGCACAAACGTATGGAGGCTGTGCAGCTGCTAGTACCCCGTGTGACCAGAGGCAGGCAGACAATGCACAGGAATACAGCTCACTCAGCCTGCTGGCATGTTGCAAGCAGATAAGTGATGTTCAGGGAAGAAAAGTGCTTATGCGTGAAGAAGCTAAGCTAAAATACATCTACATTTGCCATTTTAGACTTGGAGTATGCAAAATTCATCTTTTTGGAAGATGTGTCCTGGGGGAACGGTTCTTGTGCTGCAGCCACTGGCGGCTGTCCTGTCCATGCAGCTGGACTGCTAGGTGGTCTCTAAGGTGGTCCTCATGTTGAACTGGGGGTTGTATGCCTGTTGTGTCCTCAGCACCAGGTATATTGTTTTACAGACCTGCTAGTAGTGCAGTATTTCTTACTCACATATGCATAATTCCGGTGAAGTCACTGGATGCAAACCTTGAGAAGCGTGTGAAATAAAGGATGCTAGGTCTTAAAGATGAACAATTTCTTTGTGGTCATTTCCACATTCCCCAAGCAACTTTTGTTGATAGAGTGAATTAATCCAAGAACTCCAAGTGGGCTGCATTTCAATAGTTCATTTTTTAAAATGTCTGGGCATTTACTGAGCTTTAAGAACCCCAGGAATAATTAACTATACTATTTTAAAGTGACCAGATGCTGCTTTAAGATGTGCTTCCAGGAGAAAGGAAAATCTCAACAACACTTCCACTTTACTTGGAAGTCCTAGGACTCACACAGAGCCAGTTCTGGGAAGGATTTGTGTCTTCCTCTTAACCATCCAGCAGCAGCTGGGGGAAAGTTCTCTAGAGCAATAGCACAGATTTTTGAGTGAGGTGCTTTCAGTGACTTGCTGCAGCTGCTCTTAAAGGTGAGTGGGGAAACTTGCAAATCGTCTTAGAGCTTGATTTTTGAAAAGAAACCATTCGCAAAGTCTATAGAATGACCCCCCTGCATATTCTGGATTTGGTGCTGTGCCCTGTGGGTCTGTAGTACATGTTGCAGCAGATGCATTCTTTAGGGGGAACCTTGGGGCTGGCAAGAGGCGTCCTATAAAATTTACTTTTTCTGAAGGCATCATCCTGCCAAAAATCCTAGGAGGAAGTAACTTGATTCTAAGCATGCTGTTAGTTACAAAGGAAAACCCCACAGTTTTATGCCACTAGATGTCAGGGAAACTACATGGTTCAGCTGGAGAGGAAAGTCTAGCTGAGTATTTCTGTTGGCGGTTTATGCACTTGCATAACACTTTGGACAGGACCCAAGGAAAGCAGTTAGACATTTCAGTTTATTTTTGTTTGTGTGAAATAGTAAATATGCTGTTGGGTCAGACTCTCCTCTCATTTCCTCCAGAAGAAAATGGAAATAAACTATTTCTTAAGAGTTATGCCACCCAGGAAAACAGCAATTGCTTTTAGTCTCATCAGCAAATCCTTCTTGTCTAGAGCGCTGTGGTTTTGTATTCAGTGGGTGAAATTGGTCTGAGTTTTAGGCAAGTCTAGTGGAAATTTTGTGGAAGGTGGGTGGTTAATTCTGCTTCTGCGGAAATGTTGTGGTTGTGATGCTTGTGTGCATGCAGTAAACATCAGAGATGATGTTCCTTTACATAAGAACAACCTCAGTTATTAGTTCACTAGGATAAAATTGGTGCAGATTGAAATTCTTTATTGTGAAGAACAATGCCTAAAACCTCTATGGAATTACAATGTAATATGTAAACCCACCTAAAATTGTACCAATCTCCACAATGCAGTTCATCCTTAAGAAGAGAATTTGTCCTCTTTGGCTACTGTTCTGCTGCTTCACTGATGCAGCTGCAGAGTTTGGTCTGTATATCTGGCTGCAATTCAAAACACAAATGAGTTGTCAGAATTATGTTTGTGCATTGTATATAATGTGAATAGGCAGGTCACTATTTTGTCCATAAATGTATATGCCTGGATATTTTACGGACTAAAATCCCCTTTGGAAACAGCGCAGAAGTTCACACTCAATGTATTAATTTTATATGCTAATGTGTGCACCTCCCTCTGGGAGGAAAACACATTCCAAAGGAAAAAAAGTACATGGCTTGTCAAACATGAGGATTTTTGAAGCAGTTCCACTCTTCTAAACTCTTGCTTCTTACAAAGGACCTGTGCAGTATTCAGTATTTAAACATCAGACTGTGACTTCTGACAAGAGCATGGCCAGAAAAACTAGAGGAATATCAGTCCAGAAAGAGTGAGGAATGAGGATTTCTAGAGACATCCAATGTACTCAGTGTCTTGAATTTCTACTTAAATGATTATGCTTCCTTGTTATCTGGGAATTGCTGCATATATGTCTCAGTAGCATTATTAAAAAGTGGAACATGAGTTGAATACAGGGTGCTTTTAAAAAGCAAGTAAGTATTTTCACTATGTATAGGTAATCCCTAATAAAAATTATGTTAACACATGGAAGTTGAATGTAACGATTTATTTTAAAACAATTTCAAGCTCTTAAGCATGAAACCATAAGGTTTAGAGTTTTATATTTTTCAACAAAAATCTGAGATTCCTAAATGCTATGTGAGTTCAGAGTTAGGAAAATCTTTAAATCTGGTAGATTTGTGATGTAATTGTGAGTCAGTGACAATGCATATTAGGGGCCCTTATCCTTCAGTTGGGAGGGTTCAATACAAATTGCCTTCCCATTCAAAAGTAGGGTAGCTATTGCTAGGGACAAGTGTGAAGGCAGAGGAGACTGTCTTGCACCTTCCTTGCTGTAGTCATCAACTGCCGGGAGGCATTTGCGCCTCTGACGCCTCTGCGGGGAACTTCTTTCCCCCAGGAGTGTGGCGACAGCTATTGAGTGGCTGTCATTTAGCACAGGAGAATAAATAGCATCTCAAAGTCATTGCCTGTGACTGGTGATCCTCAGCAGGTCCAAACATCAGGTAATCATAAAGTCTGCACTGTATTGAAACCTTCTCAGAGTTAATTCCCCAGTGGCTTCTCCTGGGGCTTTCTTTTCATCAGTGAAGAGCTGAGATCAGTACACAGCCAACCTCAAGGTAGTCTCACATTTAACCCCTTCATGAAAGCTCTGTGTATGAGGCACTGTGTGGTATTTACACTGAAATAGTGACTTGGACAGTGATGTTTGCAATTTTAGGGAAGAAAAATTTTCTTTAAGCTTCTGTCCCTTTTTTTGAGATTTTTATTTTCATATAATCTGCTGCCCTGTGTTTCATGCACAAAAAGTGGAGAAACAACTTTTTCTTATTCCACATGTACTTGCAGTGCACAGCTTTTGAGTAACGAGAAGTGGCAGCCAGATAGTTACCTCTACTACTGCACAGATGTGAAATATGTTATTAAGCTGTGCATCAGATCCAAGTGAAAGTGTAGTCACCTGGTGTCAGTGTTGCCCTAAGTTACACCTTCTTAAAAATAAAACCCAGTTCTGACTGTTTGAAGAAAGGAAATTCGGGTGTAGATGGATGCATTGCTAAGTGTAGGGACTGTTGACAGCACTTGAGCTGTGAACAAGTTTCGAGTGGAGTGAGATTTTTAGTACAGTACATGTTTGCTATCTGATTGGTAATTGTATATGATAATAATACAATACAGAAATTGCAGCTGTATGACTCCTGTGATTTCCAGATAGACTGAGTCTTTTCTGCCAGAAGTTGCTATATGAAAAGAGACTGCTGATGATTTACAGTGACTGCTTGATTAATTTATTTTTTTGTCTTGCTTCCTAATTACTTTCTTAATATAATTTTAATAAAAATGTTATTGTGGCCCCTCTGTTATAATATTTTTCTGGAAGATTTCTTTCCATTTGTATAGGTTTTTAATAAGAAACCTGTGCGAGCTTTACAACAATATATTTAGAAATGCAGGTTTATAGGGGAGTTTGGGGAGGGAATTTGCAATAAAATTTTAAGCATGTGATTGGGGTGCTCAGAAATGCACCCTCTCAATTTCTATTTGCACATTCACACCTCATGCACTTTGAGTTTTGCCCCTTTCAGACATGTAAAACCTGCAATGCGAATGCCTTCTTTTCAGAGCTACAGATATAGTATATCGCGAATGTTCTATGTTCTACGTGGTTTAAATGAGAAAGCTTCAAAATCTGGAAGTCTTTTTTTGCTTTATACACAGAAACAACCCCAACAAACCCAATAACAAAATTCAAGTTCAACCTGTGTAACTGTAGCTCCTGCGACAGGGTGGAATTCCTTCTGTTCCTATGAATCCCAATTTGTCTCTGATGAGTTTCATAATTTCATGACAGTGTGGGAAACATAAGATTTTCTTCAGTGCCGGAACACCCATTAAGTCCTAACCAGTAGCTGTGTTCTGGGTAGGGCATAAACTGTTGAATTTGGATTTCCTTTGCAGTAAAACTGATGGGTTTTTTTCTTGAAAGACTTTAATTTGTGAGGACAATGCTCTAAAACTTTTATTAGGATCTAGATCCAGGTAGCAGATGGCTGTAAGGCCTTGTGAATACCATCTTGTAGAAGTTAAATAGCATGTTTTTAGTGTGTGGGTGTATGAACACTTGCATATAGACATATGTAGATGTGCATTTTTTTTTTTTTTATTTGTACATAAAATCTTTTGTTTCTGTAGGTTAGCTCTGAACTGCAAAACTGATCTGGCCAAACCAGAAATGAACAGTTTGTATATTGCTACCCATAAAAAAAGCTTTGGAAGTTAGAAGAAGCTTTTGGATGATATTTTTATGTATTAAGAAAGTCTACTGAGGATACCTATGAAGAACATGCTCTAACTCCTATGTTGCAAACTGGATTACTGCCATGATTTGTTGTCTTAAGGACAGCATGAATGAAAAAAGTAAAATGTGTTTTGAGTCCTTAGGTTGCCAGAATGGAATTTGAATGTGTTGAATGAGCACTACTACTTAAAAGATATTGTTAAAAGGGTGATATTTTTCAAGATGAGACACATTTTACATATTGTTCTTCTCTTTCAAAGCCATCTCAAAGATGCCAAAGACCCATAGGTGGAAAATAACAACAATTTGTAATTTTCAGGAGAAGGTTGCTGGAATAAGTCTGCATAAATCTAAAATCAGAGATGGTTTTGATCTCTTCCATCATGTTTTGTAAGAGTTTAAGACTCAGTAGTTGGAAGACTATCCCTGAATCCCAGACTATACCTGGCTACCTTCATGAGAGCCAGCTCCTTGAGGACTAAAAACTCTTGAGTCCCCTAAAACTTTCTGTACCCTAATATGTGCTCGTGATAGAAGTGCTTCTGTGGGAGCAAATAAATTCTTAATTATACCCATAATACGTCATACTATATGATGTGCTGCCTAGAGACCATGTACATGTCTTGTTTAGGGTCACTTACACTCTTCTGTATCTTCAGATGTTGCAGATGTACAATAGCCAGCAACTGAATGCAGATTCCTTGTTGCTCTTAGTCTTCCCAAGTGTAAATATGAAAAATGATGAATAGTGCAAAGCCCTGAGATCCATGCCCCAACTTCCTCTGAAGATGCTAATTAAAGAGACATCAGATTTTAAAAAAGCATGCAAAATCAGTCCAGGAAAAAAATGTTGCCAGTAGCTGTTCATGTGTTGAAATTCTAGACAGTCCCTGGAGATAATGAAGAAAAAAAATTTGCTGTGATTGCAGAAACAACAGTAACTGACTAAAATCAAAAGTCTGCCTTGAATATGAATGTCACTTTCTTTCTGAGATTATTTTGTCCTTGAGTCAAAATTCTAAATTTCCCCTTTGTGTATTGAAGAGCACTTCTCAGTCTATCTTGGCAGATACATAAACTTTATCCACATGATACCGTTCAACATCTAAAATTTAGTTATATCTTGTAATATTTGTACTTGT
This sequence comes from Loriculus beryllinus, assembly GCA_039877255.1. Classification (NCBI taxonomy): domain Eukaryota; kingdom Metazoa; phylum Chordata; class Aves; order Psittaciformes; family Psittacidae; genus Loriculus; species Loriculus beryllinus. Next base: position 24,837 of record JBCJKH010027563.1, on the reverse strand, counting down.
AAATTCCATTATGCAGAACGTGCCCTAAGCAATGCACCTATTGTATTTAATTATGTCAGCTATTATTAAATTGTGGAATGGGAAACGTATGCATAAACATTTCATGCATGCCATCCAAGAGACCAAACGATGACAAAGCTGCAAATGTTGTCCCTGCAATGTCTTTACATTATATAGGGATCTACTAGGGTTAATAATTCCTGATAATGTTCAAAATGTTCTTTCCTCAGACCTTGCAATGTTACAGCTGCAGGGAGGAGCAGGCAAACCTCTTCTGGGTGAAGGCAATCTTAAAGAATTAAAGACAACACACAGTTGAGCATTCTGCATGTGCTAAGGGCACTTTGCGTAAATATCTCAATTGTGACCTGAATCCCTATCTAGACAGTAAATCAGCCACTACTTTTAAGAATGGGGGGTGATGGGAGGGAAGTAAAAAAAAATATATATAAATATATATATAAGTATATATATATATAAAATATATAATTGTGGCTGAAAATGAAATAGAGAAGGTGTAGGCTTGGGAATACAATTGCATCAAAAAACTCTGTTCTATCTATGTCTATTGCATTCCCTGAAGAGGCTGAACTACATGTTTTCTTGGATACCTCTATCTCTTCAGAGGTGCTGTCAGACACCATGGCTGGAAAGAGATGTCCTAGGCAACAGTTCTAGCCTGCCAGAAGAATGGAATGAAAAGTTTCCTGCTACTATAGGTAGACAAGGTTGGATGCCTTCCTGCCATAGTTTTGTAGATATAGTCATGTCTGTTGTCAACCTTGACATAAGTCTGTTCTTGGCAGCTACTTATGTTGATTGCTAGATGCATTAATGTTTAGTTTATGTGGCTATTGCAACACACTGAGGTTATCTGAATTGAAAGGTAAATGCAACTCCACCTGGTTCAGAAGACACCTCTTGCTAGCAGGCTAGAACACTTCTTTAGAGTCGAGTGTCCAAAAGCATTAATTTGCTTCTTTCAGCATGAAACTAACTCCCTGCTGAAGTTAATTCCAGGTTGAAACAAAGTTCATGCTGAAAAAGCCCAAAACCAGCCAACCAAACACAACAAAAAACAATGGGGCAGATCTAGAAAAAGAAAAGGGGGGGAGGGCGATTTATAAGGTATGTACCTGAACCCAATAAAGAAACAGATGAAAAGGAAGGTATAAAGGAAGGTAGATGCAAGTAGGAATTCAACAGATTGCTAACTTCTAAAAAGCACAGGAATCATCTGGGATGTAAAGCAAAACATCATAAGAAAGAACAAATGATTATAAATACTATGTTTCTTCCTCTCTTTGCCAGGATAAGTAAACATGAACAGATATCCGAACTTGTTCCCTCCATATGTTTTCACAAGTGGTGTTTTGTTTGATATGGAAGAGATGCTTTTCCATGATGTGATTTTTATATTACTGTATGTGACTTTAATCTAAGATCCGATTATTTCTGGGGGAAAAAAAAGAGATTAATCTACTCAACTGTATCCTTTGTGGAAACAGAGAGGGCAGTGTTGTTGGGTTCTTCTATTACTCCTGTAAAAGGTTTTGCTAACTCTTTGAGGTCCACACCTTTCCTCTGATACCTCTTGGAACAATCCTGATGTTTGTTCATCCTTTTAAAGTGTAGAAGTGGTCTTTTGGCTCACATGAAAGCTTGTTCTATGTAGATCACACGTTTCTGCCAGGCCTGTTTAGCTCATTGTAATAATAAACCACAAACGGGTTCCAAAAAATAAAAAGTGCCTCTGCATTTCAATTTGTTTTCTTTTAGCATAACTTCAGAGATCAGAATGTAAGATGAAACACCAATCTGCTTTTTTTGGCCTGTATCCTTGGTGTATTATGACAAGTGAGTTATTGCAGGCTTTGTAGGAATACATTATGGGGTATATTATGGTCCTGAGAGTCTAGGGATCTGGAGGAAGAAAGGGATTTAGCTATTTAGTCTGAGTCGTGTTGGGACACACTGCTTGCGGTGTGTGGTGTCTTCCATGGGTAAGTGCAGGGACCTCAGTGACACATGAGCTCCTTCCTGGCCTCATGCTGCTGACTTGATACATTAGGATCATGGTAATGAAACCTGTCACTCAAGCCCTGGTGTCACTAGCTGCTCTGCCATGGTTGACAGTCACCTCCCAAACCAGTGTTCGCTGAATGTCTATATCCTGGTCACTGTGGTTGGTAGTGGCCTGGGAGAGGGAACCTTCCTCTCCCCATATGCAAGGGTGTCTGTGGTTTTGGGTGCAGGTATAGCAGAAGCCCATGGCAGGAATACGTATACTTATCCCAGCACTGTAACACCAATTATTTCACCGTGATTTGGGGCAGGCTGGCAGCACTGTTATCCGGGCTGCTCATTATTTCCCACCATAAAACTCCGGGGTTTGTTTTCCACAGCTTTCCAAAACTTCACTTAGGCTAACTTTCCATGCCTTGGGCACGTTTTTATTTCTGAAAATATCAGTCAAAGTAGTTCTGCTGTTTATGAGAACAAGGCAAAGGAGTAAACAATGCATTGGTTTCCAGGGCTAAAAAAGGTTAGGTGGCCTTTTCTTTGGGAAGTTTGAGTGCCTTGGAGCTTTGCAGTCGGGGCTCTCTGTTTGGCACAAGAGCTGACTTTGTCAGGCATGTGCTTTTTGGTCCTTTAGGGAAAATCCACTCATGCTTTGCCAAAGTATAAACAGCTGAAAATTTGCAATTTATTCATACTCAGAAGAAACTTGTTAAAATTTAGCAATGAAAATCCCTGTGGTGTGTTGGAGCTTCCACACCTTCATGTGCAGACGGACCTGGTGTTGCATGCTCTATGCTCAGGCTACAGAGATGGTGCCAGAAGGACTTTGTGATGGCTGTTTCCTACTGCTTGATCTGTAGTTGGTCAGAGCTGATATATATCTGTCTATCTTGTGTCTCCTCTGGCCTTTGCACCCAGACAGGCTGGAAAAAAAACAAACAGTGTAGGCAGAGAGACTGTGCAGTTGGGTCAGGAGGCTGACCAGCAGGGTGTAGGGCAAGAAAGGGATGTGCTGGACATGTGAATTGGAATGAAATGTTGTGGAAGCCAGGATATGGAGGAGGTGCTGGGTCTTGAAGTCAACTGCTAAGGCATGTATCTGGGAGATGTGTATTTTTGCTACCATGCAGATACATTTCTTCAGCAGAATAAATTGTCCTCATTTATGCTTCTTCCAGAAGCACCCTCATGTTGCTGCTTGATGTCAGGTTGAAAAGTGACATCTAGATGATTGTTTTTATCCTAGTACTATGGGTGTTCTGTAAGTATGCACAAAGGTAGAGTAACCAGGGCTTTTTTTATTGCTGCCTCAGTCATTAACATACCTATGATAGAGACAACAGCTTCTTTCCTGTTTTGGACCCTTTGGACCCAGTAGAAGATTACATTCACACATGGCTTGGCTTATAATTAACCACAGATAATTATCATATTCACTGTTTCAAGAGCATTGCCAAAGAACAAGGTTAATAAGCAGAGTGCGCAGGATGCGTATGTACACGGTTTTCACACACTGCAGGCTTGGGAGAATGGACAAGATGTTGCATGTGTCTTGCGAATTCTTTTATGAATTTATAGTAATGGGGATCCTCCTCCTGCCCCCATGTTTATTTAGGACACTTGCACACTAATATATTTTGTGTAGGTGCTGCAAGCTCAGACTCTCAGTTTCCTGTTTCACAGGCGTGTGCTAGCAACCTGCTGGACCTTGTTCTTCGGAAGGATGTCTCCCCTCTGGTCATTTCTTCTTTGCCATTGTTTTACAGCTCTTAATGTCTGTTTCTCGGCCTTCTCTTGGCTGCCAGCAGCCCACAGTGCCAGGTCTGCACACTGCTCTGGTGGTTCTGCCAGGCTCCTGTGGGTCTGGACGGGGTTCTGTTGAGAGAAGCATTGACTGGTTGCTGGGATGCAGGACCTGACCCCAGCGTGAATTGCTGGTGCGAGCAGCATGGGGGGAAGCTGTCTGTGGACAAAAAAAGGTGGCTCATTGCTTGAAAGTCCACGGGGCCTTGTTCAGTCAAAACAGAGCCACTGCCAAACTGCTAATTGCAGCTCTATTTTCCCCCTCCTGCCTTCACAAGTTAAAAATGGAAATTCATCCCTTTGCAGAGCCTCTTGTCTCCCCATAGCTCTGGGGGGACCCTAATCTGCTACCACCTCCTGCAGCGCTTGGGTAACTGTCTGACAGTTTCCAGCATCACTTTCGAAGACATTTTCTTTTTTTCAAATGCTTTCCTTACGTTGTTGTGGCATATGGTTTTGCTTTAAGAGCAAAATGGTTTTCCATAAGCAGCTGGTGAGGTCCCTTCACACATGTTGCTCCAAAACACAGAACCCTAGAAGATATCAATTCCCAGTAGAAAGGTTACTTACATACAGCTGTACAGAACTGCTTTAAAGTTCTGGAAAGTAATATCATAATCAGCTGACATAATTTAGTCACTTTGACTAGTTTCTTGTGCCTGATGGCCGAATGTCCTGAATAATGACAAACGAGCCTCCTTTGAACATCACATCTATATGCACTGAAGTAACAACCAGAAAATAAATCATTATTTGTTTCAGAACTAAACTCAGGGAAAAAGGCTCCAGGATATAACCAGATTAGCTGGACAGCATTTGAAACAAACACGATTACAAAATACATGTATTGTAGCCAAGAGTATTGTTTGAAAAGAGGGTTTTCTTATGCTTTCCATTCTTAAATAAGGTGGGGAAAATGTTCCTTCTGAAAAGGAAACAAGGGAATTAAAGAGACAAAGGCTAGCTTAAGAAACAAAACCACATTCACTCACAAGTTTTCTCTTATGAATGCATGGGGAAAAATGGGCAGGTTGTAAAGTCAGAAGAAAAGAATGTGTTTCTTCCTGAGAATTTGGATTTGGGTAATTTGATCCAATTTCTGTGTCTGTAGACAGAAACTTGCTCTTTTCTTTAGGAGTTCTGTTGCTGTCACTTGAATCCTACTCTGCTGTAGAGTCCATCAGCCAAGGCAGCGCTGAGCTTGAGCAGTAATGGCTGGAGAGGCAGCACTGGCTCTGCACTGACTTTTGGCAAGGGGCATCTCAGGAGCATGCTGTGGGATCTTTTCTGTAAGGGAATGTCTGAACTGGCTGTTTTACAAATCTCTATTTTTGCTTTTTCCCTTACATTAAATAGAGCCATTCATGACAGTCTGCTCACATGCTGTGTCTTTCCTGTCCCAATTGTATTTTTAAGTGGCTGCTTGCGCCAGCCAACACTCATCCTTTTCAAGTGTAAGACTCTTGGTTTTCCTGTACAGTTTCTTGTGGTCTTTAATGTTTGCACTCCCAGTACATGGCTGTGTCCCTGAGTAGAGGGATAAGAAAAAAAAGAAACAAAAAAAGAAGTGCTCTGTGGGTGGCAGTCGTACCTGAGAGATCACCCCAAAGGGTAGGAGGTCACTAAGAGTGCACACTCTTCCTGCCTGCAAGGTTAATGTACCTTGTAATGACCTGAACTTCTACACTGGTGAAGTAGCTCAGGCCACCAAACGTGAGGAGTCTTCATGACAACATGATTTGCTCCCTTCCTTTGCCCTCACTCTCGGGTGCAGGAGAGTGCAGGAGGTACGTGGCTGTGCTTTTGTGGTGGGTCACATCAGTAGTGCTGCAGCTGCGGTGGGCCATTAGGAACTCTCAGCACAGCCATACAGGGTTTCCTCACTTTTCTTTCCTGGGCTATCCTGGATGGAGAGAAGTTGTCATTCATAAGTTAATGAGTTTGAATTTCTGTCCTACTCTCTCCAGGGTCTTCTCAGCTTGGCAAGCTACTATCCAAGCAACAGCAAAGCTATGCCTACTTATTCTCATCATGGGTTTTCACACCTACTTTTTTCATCATGTTGCTGCTGGTGAGAAGGTTGAGAGCAGCCCTAGCTCAAATCAGAACTGCAGTGAGAAGATAATTTCAGACTGTGACTATATTGCAACCTGGTGACCAATGCACTCAACAGGGAGAGCTCATACATGATGGCTGGTACCAATGAGATACTACCTTGTGCTTGAAGCTCAAGGTGTTGCTCAAGAGACCATGCACATTAATAGAAGCAAGCGGCTGGAAGTCTTTATAAAGGTGTCATTATGATTTTTTTTGATTGTGGTAAGACTGGTTTGAATTTTAAAAAGATGCTATGAGGAAGCAGGTTAGTATTTTTTCTGAGCTTTCCACTACTGAGCTTTATTTCCTTTAAAGCACTCTTCTGAGGTAAATTGCATGTTGGTTGGTTTTACCTGAAGAAAATGTAGAAGTATTAGTAAAGGATTTATTGGTATTTTGGTATTAGCAATTTGGTATTTAAGTGTATGGGGTCACTTTCCTTTGAGTGCTGAATATTCATGTACCTATCTTTAATCGTGTCTGCATGTTGGAGAGTAATTTTTCCCATGGACCCATAGAACATGACAACAGCCCAATGAGACATTTCATAAATTTTCTGCCTTTATTTTTAATAAAGAATATAGATCTGCTCAGCTCATATTGTTTAATGGAAGCCTTCATTCTCCTGAAATGCCTAAACTGCATTGTTGAAAATTGTGGAGGAAATAGATAGCAGTTTTGCATTTTAAAATATTGAATTATGCTAATCCAATGTCAGTTTGTCTTAAAGTAAGGATGAATCACAACAGATTTTCTATGAAATAGCAGACCCTGATTAATTCTAGAGCAATATTGCCGTTCAATGGTGTCAAACTTGGGTCCTTAAAATCTCTTCTTGTCAATAACAGGAAAAGTGTACCTCAATTTCTCACAGTGAAAAACTCCAGAGAAGGGCTCGATGACTTTTAAACCTCTGTAAGGAAAACCAGCCAGCCACCCTGGACTGAATACTTGTGTTTTAAACTTATAAACGGGGTTGCAAGGTGACAAAACCTGCAGGATGAATTTTAGACGGGAAGCTGAAACTGCCTGCATCTGAAGTGCTAAAATGTGACAATGATTGCATGTGTTTTTAAAACAGGTGTGAAAAATCACACCTGCTTTCAATAAAGAAAGGGCAGGAAATTCACAATAAAACAGTAAACCCATAAACATTAAAATACGTACATGCAACAGGTGCTGAGATGTACAACAGTATTAAAATGTAATAAAATGATTTACTATTGTCCAAAATGAACCAAAGTATAGGGATAAGGTATTTGGCTACGTTGGGCTACATTCTGCCCTTGACATGAATTAGTTCAAATATCCAAAGCTAACATGTGTCAGAGAGGGAATTTCTTTGGAAAAGAGAATGGAAAGTGTATTCTGGTTCAAATCACCTGCTTTACTCTATTGAGAGGTCTCTTGTTTTGGTACGTTTTAACAATTTTTTCTTAACAGATGATTTACCTGAAATGTGGATTTTTCACCCTTTCATTCCCAAAATTTCTGTGACTGTGATTAGCTCCCAGAGATGCTGGTGAGGTGAGGACCATATGCATCTTGCCCAGCACACAAAGCAATGGAAGCAAACAGGCTTTGGTTTTCTTGTATGTGTGAACTCTGTCCTTCCGCTCTGTTGGAGCTGGTCTGCATTCCTGGCATCAGCTGCTACTGAGAGCAAAGCTTGGCATGTCTTGTAGCTTCCTTTTCTGAGCCAGAGCAGGAATGGTGTAAGAGCAAAAAGGAGGCTCGCTCAGTGAGCATACAGGTCAGTGAGCATCCAGCTGCTGAGAACTGGACTTGAAGGGCTAGAGATCTGAATTCCTGCTTGGTGTGCTCTCTGAATTTTGTTGTAGTACATAGCTGAAGGGGATATATTAGATACGGACACTGAGTGATGCACAAGGAAGACTGGAAAAAGAAAATATGTAGCAGTCTTTTCCTAACCAGGCTGACTGATTAGCACATAAGCACTGTTAAAAATGTGACCACAGTCTTCAAACTGACCTTAATGCTTAAGTCTACATGGGATCATCAAGCCTTCATTTTCTGGACTGATTATGAAAATCAACATTAATGTCTTTAGAAATAATGTTGGTCTCACTAGATGCTCTGCAAAGAGGTTAACAATGAAAGAGGTGCTAATCAGCTGTTCCCTGCACATAGCATGATATTCACATAGTGGTCAATCCACTGTTCACTCCATAGAATAGCTGTGTTAGTGGACCCTAACTCCTCAGTTAAGAGATTTGAAAGTACTACAGAGAAAAAAGTCTTTGACTTAACACAAAATATTTCCAAGGAATATAAAGTAAATTCAGAGATGAGGGATGACAGGTTCTGTTTTTTAAAGATATTTTTTTTTTTTTTTTTTTTTTAACTGAAAGATTAAGTTAAGTGTAGCCAAAAATATTTGGTTTAAATTTTAAATGTTTTTCCTTTCTTTATCTGAATTACCTACTCATGATCAGATGTATAATTTCAAGATGGAGGAGGTGCAAAAGTGTGCACACAAGTACTTCATTATGCATCTCACATGTAAATGAATCTTCTCCAACTCATTTTTCTCTCTACTTGTGTCCTTGGTTTCCCCTAACCTGAGTGAAACAAGGCTTTCTGATCACTTCAGGCTGTATTGTTGCAGTGGCATGTGGCTAAAGAAGCTTATCCAGATGAAGCCATAAAAGCTGTTATGCCTTCTCACAGGTTTTGGTGTGATTCTATGCTCATCTGAGCACTAGTACTATGATAAAACAGCATCTACACTGGAAACTTCTGCCAGCGTAATTATGCAAGGCAACAAGACCTCTCTGGTGCACACTGTAAATAAGACCCAACAAGTATTCTATATTATAAACAGATTGAGGACCACCACAGACTTTCCTCTCCCCTGTGGATTTGTTCATTGTTTCTGTTACAATTGCCAAACCACTGGCTGTAAAACTTCCTTGAGTCCCTGCTTTATTTCCATGGTGGGTGCCACAGCCTTATCAACGTACGTCATGCACAATGGCAGTCAATACTGCTTTTTTGCCTTTCCCTGCTCTTCTGCTACTGAAACCCAGCAGCATTACCCGGTGTGCACCAGATCTGGGGTTTTTTTGGTTGTGGGTTTTTTTTCCACCCAATCAGCAAAAAACCAAGGGTTTTCATAAGGAAATCTGTGTGAGAAGGGATGTGGCAGCTATTTAGAAAAGAGCTTGAGCTGAGAGAGTCTCTAATTTCTATTATTCCTTAAATACATCCAAACTGTCTGTGCTAGCCTTTGTTGGCAGTGAAACATAACATGGCTGGTTGCATTGGACTCCACCCAGAAGGCTGCAACAAATTTGCTGTTTCCTTTAAAACAGTAATGTAACTGATCCTTTATTTTAGGAGAGTTAGAGTGGCATTGCCAAGGCTCTAGCTTGCAGCAGCAAGCTGGGAAGTGCACCAGTGTGAAATACCAGTCAGTGCTTCCTCCATGGGGTGGTTCTGGTGAGGAGGTGTGAAGCACATCTGGTCTGCAGCTCCATTCTCTCGGAGCAGCTCTAGTCACACTTTTTACACTTGGCCTGTGTTGTCTTAGAAGCTCATTTGACAGGCACCTTTGAAGGGCAATGCTGGTGGAAAGGGCAGGGCATACTCCTTTTTTTTTTTTTTTTTTTTTTTTCTCCAAATAGATTGCAAAAGAAACGTGTCTGTTGGGTGACAATTTGAAATTCCTGCATTAGGAAAACTGATGCAGTAAAGTCATTGAAGGTAATAACAGAAGGATCATTCTCATGGCTTTCCAAAACCAGCAAGTGGAGATGGTACATTATCAGAAAAGAGACACGTAATGTTCACATGTCCTGTTCTGTATTTTACTCCTCTTCTTGTCATTCCTGGAATGCTAGTTTTGACAACTGTTTGATTTCTTCCCACAAACATCTGCTGTTTCCTATGTTATTTTTATTGCAGATTTCCTACACGTATAGCTCTCACAAAACGAAGGTTAATTCCTTGGCATAGGGGAGCAGGCATGTCAGAATGTCCTCACTTTGATGGGTACTGACTGCCAAACTGTTTAAAGCCCCTGGTCTGTAATGTTAGAGTTCAGGAAAAGTGTGTTCAGCTAAATAACACCAGAAAAACTCTAATTTTACATATAAGCTTTATTCTATTCTGTTTTTGGCTGGGGAGGGGAGGATTTGGTATTTTTATTTAATTGCAGGTTGGGTGAGTCAGTTGGGAAACCTGGATTGAACTATTGGTGCTCTATTCCACTCTGAAAAGAGAGGGAAACATTCAGAACCTTATCCAGAAACATAACATTTTTTCAGTCTTGAGGCTCAAATAGGTAAAAATCTAGATGCACCCATAGAGTTAGTAAGAAGCTGAATTTAAAAGAAAAATAGTGGCTTTCCATGGTCAGCTCGCCAGCCTTCATTTGCCACAGCAAGTCCTGTGTCTTGTTCAGCAAGTAATCTTTCTGACCTTGCTGAATGCTCATTCTGGGCAGAGGAAATTTGCTATAGGGCCACTGAATTACTAGTGTTTGCTTTATAGTATGTAAGAGCTGCTGAGTCACATGTGGTATTGTTTTAGATGACGCCGTCTTTTCATCCAGTTAATTTTGCCTATCAGTGTGGTGTGACATTGCAACAACTGCACAACAGAAATAGGACGAAGGTTTCTGTCTTCTGACATTTAGAGAATCAGACACTTTAAAGCTTCTTGGTTTCTCTCGAGAAATAGCTTACCATGGTGGCCTGCCTTAGATAAAAAGGAGGAAAGAATGTGCTGGACAAGTGCAGCTCTTTTTTTCTCTCTGTACTATTCTTAGGTCTTGCATTTCCAGTGGTCTCTGGCATGTTTCACCATGAACACTTGTGCTGAATACTGAAAGGATGAAAACTAACCCTGAATTTTGTCCGCTGCTCCCATTTCTGGCATAATTCCTCTCTTCACCCCATTTGCCTTGTTCAGCTTGCTATGAAACATTCATTCCCTTCTCTGTTCCTACATATTGAAGGACTATTATTGAAGCTTGCTTATTCTTCACCTGGGGGTGTATATGTGGTGTGTTTCCTTCCAAGCCCATCTCCACAATGACATCTGTCTCACCTAGTTTTTAAAAAGTTTTCTCTTAATAATCAGCAGTCATCCTGCCAAACCTTCCAAAACTCCATTCTTCTCATCCTAATGCAAGAATGATGAACCAGGTTTTGCAGATAGATAGCCACATGAATCTCATCTTACATGCCTCTTTCTTTGGCTGTGAATGTCATGTGATGTGGCAACCAATGCTTTTTGGTTGGTGTGGTACTCCTATTGCCACCCTTACTCCCTTGAGCCTCTGTTCCTCTTACGTCCAGCCTTGGCTCCTGTTCACATTGTCAATCAAGTCTAATATTGTTCTCCCATGGGCTCTGGAATGCTGTCCTGGTTTCAGCTGTAACAGTTATTTTTAATCCTTCTTAGTAGCTGGTGAAGTACTCTGTTTCAGTTTTAGTCTGAGAACAATGCTGATGTTTTAGCTGTTGCTAAGTAATGTTTACTTTTCAGTCTCAAGCTCTGCCAGTGAGGAGGGCACAAGAAGCCAGGAGGAAGCAGAGACAGGACACCTGACCCAAGCTAACCAAATGGGTATTCCATAGCAGAGAACGTCATGACCACTATATAAACTGGGGAAGTTACTTGGAAGGGCAGATTGCTGCTCAGGTCTTTCTGGGTATCAGTTGACAGCTGGTGTATTTATTGTTTTTTCCTTTCCCTTTTAGTTTTATATTCTCTCCTCTTATTTCCCTTATCATTATTATTATTATTAGTTTTGTGTTATACCTTAGTTACTGGACTGTTCTTATCTCAACCAGTGAGAGCTACATTCTTTCAGTTCTCCTTCTCATCCTGCCCAGAATGTGGAGGGGAAGATAGAGGTGTGTGAACAAATGACTGTGTGGTGCTCAGTTACCAGCTGAGCGTAAATCACAACAGACACCTCTTTTCCTACCTCCATTTTATAACTTCTCACTTCTTCTTCACCCAGCACTGCCTTTGCTCTCATTCACATGTGATCCTTTGATCTGCCCAGACTCAGAATCATCCCATCTTCCTCACTGTCTCAGATCTTCTCAAAGGGGCTTCTGTACTGGGGTGCCCATCCTTCTTTTGCTGCATACTGTTCCTAACATGTACTACTGCCTGGCAGGTGTGGCATTATTAATTATCATAAATGAATGCTTTAGGCGCATGCTGAATCTAAGTGAGTCTGATTTCTGATAGATTTTAGCTTCCTCATTGATTATGATTTCAGTGGGATTATGCGAAGACAAGCAGGAATACTCACCAGCATGCTCCCGTGGATCAAGACTTGATGAGCACTGCAAAACACCAGAAAGCTTTAGTCTGGTTTTCTGGACAACCAGAGAATTCTGAAGGGTGAGAAACTTAAAGAACTGGTTTCTATGGCAAATTGTGAGAGGAATTCTCTAGCAATTTAGAAAATATAAATTCTGACTGAAGATGTTACTGAAGTTAGGCTGGTCATGACCATCTTTTTGTTGGGATGCTCTGGGTTATGCTAAGAGTCATCCTCACAGCATTTTTCTGTCTGCAAGAGGTCAGAGAGAGACTCCATCCTCTGGGTGGCTTCTACCTCTCACCAGCTACCAGCAGCTTCATTCTTGTATGAGACCAGATCTACTGGGATGAAATGATGTGAAAGGGTCATTTTTAATAAAAAGACACACAAGTAAACAGAACAGAATTCCTTAGGAAAAATAAGAATGACCTAGAGTGGCAGTGAAGAGACCTAGCTCCAGCACTTTGGTTTGTGTACAGTGTTTTCTGTGCTGCTTTCTTACTGTAAACTTCTTTGAACAGAAATGTCTACTTATAATTCCACAGAGCATAGCAGAGTCTTTGCGTTCACTAACAAACAAATGTGGCAAAGTTAATGACTGGTAATTTTCAAGTATGAGGATCACTAACTTAAATGATAGGGACACCAAACATTTTTTAAGATTGAAGCCAATATGAAATAATATTTTAAATTTTTTTAATACTTAAAACTGATTGCTTAAAATCATTATTGATAGTTTAGAATTGCATTTGAGTTGGACACCAACTTCTAAATTGCTAGAATATTTCTGAACTTCAGATCGTGGACTTTTGGGCAACTCATTTTGATTAATCACCAATGTTGCTTTGAAACATACTTTGTCCACTTTCATCTTCTGTTGGTTTTATCAAATCTTCACAGCTGATAAATACTGGGCTCGATATCTTCCAAAATATTCAAATACGTGGTCTAGTAGCAAAAATGCACAGCCATTTACCAGATATGGTGAAACACTGAAACTTAGTAACTTTAAAATCTCTAATAATCTAAAATTATCTGTTTGGTCGAAATTATTTATGGTGCTTGCTTTAGAAAGTGTATCATACCTCACTCCTGACGAGTTCAAACTTCTCAGCCAGCTACCTCCCAGCTGGAGAAGGCCTTGAACAATAGTGGAGTAAATCATGGGGTAAAGCACAGCTTTTCGGAAGGATTTCTGTGTTTTTTTGTTTAGGTACTTTTTCCTTAAGAATGAAGAATTAAGAAGCAGTTGTGGGATCAGAACATACTCGACTGGGTGACAGGGTTGTATCCTGCAGGCCAATTGGATTTCTCACTGAAAGAGTTGATTCTCCTCATTTGAACTTGGTTCTTTGTGAGTTTCAAATGCACGATACAGCTGGAGGCAGAGTTTCTCACTGTGAAATATTTCTCACTGAGGAACATTGGGAAAGAGGGGAAACATCTTCCTAATGACTGTTTTAAGCCAAGTAAAACCTGTGAACAGCATGGCTCCTGCTGGAATGAAATTGTAAATTAGTCATCAAAACTAATGACCTTTTTAGGAGTCTACTGGAAAAAAGTATTACAAATTTTATTTCATAGTGGTTATAATGTATTCAAACATTCCAAAGGTTATCTCATATGATGGACAAAAAACCCCAGTCAAATCCTGCTTGCTTTGTAAACAGTTTATATCACCAGGATAGAGTCTAACAGCAGAATATGGAGAAACTGCCATGTACCTTAATTAATATATTAAAATTATATTTGGGGAATTTTGTCTTTGAGGAAAAAGGGAAAAAATAGTTTTCTTTCATTTAAGGGGTTCTTTACTTTCAGTAAATTAGAAAGATAATTCATACAGAATTGCTACTGCTAAACCCAGGACAGTTTGCCTCCTAATTCAGATATACAAAGGGAGCAGCTGCACTTATTTCAGGCTGGCACCAAGGTGAATGAGGACAGCATGACATCGCTCTTATGTTTGGTCACTATTAGACATACAGACACCTTTTTGTATTGATTTGGTAATACATCCTCATATGCAACACTAGTGCTGGCCTGAATCTAAGGGTTTGGGTCCTTCTTTCAGGCTTAAAGTATTGTCATGCTAGTCTTAATTTGCTACACATATTTACCTAGGTTTTAAGCCTTAGGTTAATTCAACTTTTTAATGATAACTTTCATTTTGAGAAAATTCTATGATAAAATATTTGCTGTTGGTTGCACTATTGCAAATGAAAATGTCATAAAAAGAAATAATTTCAGATCAAATCCTGTAGCATTTATACATGCAAACAGTCTTACCAAACTACTGATATAAAAGTATGGATCTTGAATTAGAAAACTGTGAACCCTTTACAACCGAATCAATTTGGTGTTATTGTAATGCATCAAACCACCTAAGTAGAACTACCAATAAAAAACTGTATCATATATAAACTATACCAGTATAAACTACCACTACAGAGACGTGCAAGTCTTCTGTTCATAACAATCCCAGGAAAAATTTACATGGCAGGTCAGAGAGGTATGTGAATGAAATCGTTGCTAAATTATGTGATTAGTATTTTTTATCACTACCTTTGCCTACTCATTGTGTCTCTGCCTGTCAAATCAGTTCTTTGAATTCTGATCCACGGGCATGAAATGGATACTTCCTCTCCCAGTAAATCCCTTTGTATTTAAACAAAATGGAGCCTGAATGGGGAGACTTTCAAAGAATAAAACTGTTAGCCCTGCCATATTTCTGCCGGCTCAAAAAACAGCTGAGTGGGATTTATTTGCTAGCAGATGGAGGTTACTAATGATGTAAGCAGAACTTTTTTGCATGGGCGACCTCCAAATGTTTAGCTGAATGGTGCCTGACAGGAAAGGCAGCAAGCGTCATGTTCATTTTTAAAAAGGAATTTAAAACACTATTCAGTATTTTTGTTGTTGTTGCTTTGCTTCTAGTTTGATCTCTTTTTTTTTTTTTTTGTGACCTCGTTTTATTTTTATTGTTTTTTTAAACTGGGACCTAGACATCTCCCTTTAGGCAAAGTGTCTGCTTAATACAAATGCTTTGGCATGTATGCATCTCTAGTTCTAGCTGCATGGAGTTACTCTAAGAACAAAAGGGAGAGAGTTATGATGAAATAATCTGACTTGGTTTGGCTGAAAGATCCAGAAGACATTATAGAGACTACCAGGTTTCATTGACTGTACTAATTCTCCTTAATTAAACTCCTTGTGTTAAGACTGGTGTCCCCAAATTTGTGAATGTGTCAATCAAAACAGACCAAAACGAGGTTTCCCGTAGTGATCAGACATCTCCACCCAGGGCTTGAACCCACTAAAATGAGCTGAGCTCCAGGAACTGTGCTGTTTGAACCCATTTTCAAACCCTATCCCCACAGCCTTCTTATCCTGCATCTGATTGAGGCTTGAGCTGGCTCTGCTTTATAGTTAATTTTGGAGACTTTGGAAGCTTTCAGCCTTATCCAGAAACTTTATCTGTTCTGTCAGCAGAAGCCGAGCACTTTCCTCAGGGCTGTCCTGTTTTCTCCCATGATGATGCCCCCTTTGGAGGTTCTCCTTAAGTACCCCATTCTCCTGAAATGCTGCCCAGACCTTCTGGAAGAGCATGTGTTGTTTTTCAAAGGTGCTGTTGACTTGTCACTGTTAAAGACCAACTCAGTGGAATCAGTCCCAGGGGCTTGGGCGGCCACCAGTGCCTGGGCAAAACTGCACCACTGGGACAGAGGGAATGGAAGAAGAGGGGAGGGAACTGCAGCCCCATGCAGGTTGTAGCTAATTATTTTCTGGTTGAAAGCAGCCACCCTGCTCTGTACCTTAACCAATAATAACTCAAAAATGGTTTTTTCGATTTTTTGGTAACAGAAAAACTAAATGTTTCAAACGTGGGATGTGACCATGTATTGTAGACTTGAAATGGTTCAAAACCATTGGTTTCCTTGGTTCTGACCTCTTACATTAGTTTCCTCATTTTTGAGCTCTCCTTTTATGTGATTTAAGACAATCATAATCAGTTTGATGAACACGCTTAAAGCATTTCTGCTGCAGTGAGTTTTGCTTTGTGCCTCAATTATTGTGTGTCCTGAACTCACTTTTGTGGGTTGATAATGAGTAACTCAGTAACAGCTGCTCCTATCCCTGTATTTGCAGCACCTATGCAAGCAGTTGAAGCCAGCTATATCTGCACTTTCATATTCTTGAATATTGTGCAATCATGATTTTTTTGATTAGAAGATTAAGGAACATAAATCTATGGGTATACTTTTATTTTTATCATATCTTTATAGGGAAATTAAACTCTTCCTGCACAGACTGGTGATAGAATTTTAAATATCCCTCTGTTCTTCATCTTCACACCATTTTTCAGAGTGCCTGTCATCTCAGTGTCTCTGTCATCATCAGATATTTTATTCTTTGAATGTCAATTTATGATTCAGATGCTATTTGAAAGATAATTTGGCATATTGTTTTTAACTGTTTCTGTTTATATTGCATTTTGATCTGGCATTCAAATCAGTCTAATTTTCTGTGCCCAAATCCCACTGAAATTTACCTGAGTACTTCCCTTTCTCAACTTTCCTTGGAAAATCACTTGCAGTGACCCTTAATCACTGGCTAAGTAGGCTTAGTCAAGCTGAAACAGCGTTAGGTTTTTTGTGATACACTTTTCTTTCCTTGAGCTGTCTCTCTAGTTCTGCAGTAAGTTGTGTTTTGAAATGATTGAAGAACTTTGTTCAATTTTGCAAATTTGCACCCATATCTAGAAAATAAAAATATGAAAGACTATATGAAAGCCTATGGAATTTGATGGGTATCTTTCATTTTCCATTGCTTTTTTGATCCAGCTGTGAAAGCAGACAGAAATCTTTCAGTCCATTTCCCCAGCTATTTGCATTTTCTCTTTAGGTTTATAAGCCTATACCCTTCCTTGGGGAAATAAGGTTTTAACTGGTGTATTTTTTGTTTGCAGGAAATAATTGAAACCTTTGATTTACTTATAACTCTCCCTTATGGACTGACCCTGTTGTGTATCATCTGAAAGTGAACTTCCCTCAAAACAAATCACCCCAGTGATGACTTTGGAAAAATAAATGTATGGCAACACAGGGAGATTTCTGCAAATTTTATTTACCCAAGAATACAAGTTCCTAACAAGTCAGAAACCTCTTTCCAATTTATTTCTTCAGATATTTGTGGTATTCCTACAATGGCACAGGATGACACAACATTTAACTTCCTTGCCCTTTTAGTGTAGCACTACAATGCTGATGCACTTTTTGGGGAACGTTGCAATTGGTGATGTGCTCAGTGTAACTGAATAGGTAATCAGGGAGATAAAATACCAGCTCTGCTGGTGTCTCCAGTCACAGGGAGCAGATTTGGTGAGTGCCATGGGCCCCAAAATAATGAGCTTTGGTCTCATATGGCTTTGAGTAGGAGATATCTTACACTCACTTGGTCCTATAGAAAAGAGATGGCAAAAAACAGTTCCTGGCATCTCCTATAGGTACAAAAGAAGATCTAAATACATAAAGGTGAAAGATACTGGTTTGCTATTTCCTTTGCTCCTCTCAGTACATATCACAATAAACAACATGTGCGAGAGGTTTATTCTTAAAATATTGCCAAATTAGTACATTATCAGTGATGTCTGGCAGCTGAACAATAAAAAAGCTCAGACAGTTACAGAGCTGAGGCCAGCTGAGGTTTGGATGAAAAGGGTAAAAATCATGAGCCAAAATATATAACTGAACGAAGTAAGGAGAAAATTTTCCTATCTTTGGGCCTCAAAACATCTTAGGACCCAGGGTCCCAAATACCAAATGTAGACCTCCAGATGTAAGTATTCACAAGGATCTTCAGAGTTAAGCTATAATACACCCCTGACAACAAAATAGAAAATCAATGCTTATTCACTGGATACTGGCAAAACATAAGGAATGGTTACTCAGCTTGTGTTGATTTTGCATCTTTCCCATTGCTGATTGTGGCTACAGGTCTGCATGCCTTTGCTCTATCATATACGCTCCAATATGCTCCAACATGTGCTTGGTTCTTGTGGTTGCTACCCCAGTCACTGTATTGCCAGAAATGTCTATATTCTTTGCATGTTTGGCAGCTTGAGGAGTTTATACAAACATATGGGATTTAAAAGAATTTTTTTAATGCTTTAGATGTAATTTAAATTAATGTCTTGTACACTAAAATCTCTAAACAGCATATGTTTTGAGCTCCAGGTGTTTCCCTGAGGGAAGTAGTGAAGAGGAGAACCTAGCAATGTGAGACTGTAAACAACTACTCTGAAGTATTGTATCTGGACAGCAATACATATCTCTACATGATGGTAAGTATATTTTAACTCTATTTTAAAATCAGTCCTTCATAGCTATTTCTTACTCTGAACACATGCATGGCCTTACAAATTAAATGTAGTGATGGGGTGGTGCATAATAAACACACTAATTGACAGGGTAGGATTCAATAACAGTTACAGAAATAAAGAGCTCTTAGAGATATTATCAGAAAAAAAAAGAAAAAAACAACAAAAACCAGATCACAGAACATGTTAAACGTCCCAAACCATCTTCATGTAGAGCATTCACAGTATTATTGGAAATTAATAAAAATAAAGCATCAAATTGCTAAATAAAATTAAATTATCATCTTCAATGCTGAAGCCATATAAACCATAACAGAATGGGTCTGCCTTATAAAATGTTTACAACTTCTTGCTGAATATTTGAAATTGTTAAACTGAGAGAAGTGGCTCCCTTTGTCGTACTGCTGACTTTATGCCTGTCCTCCACGTCTGTGCCAAAACTAAAGCTTTAGGGCAGGAATCTCGGTGTCCTACCAAAGGGTCAGTGTTTCCCCTTCAGAGCTGCGGGAAGTGGGGATGTGGAGTCACTTGGATAGGATGTCAGAGGTCAGTGGCATTGCTAGGAATAGAAATGAGATCTTGTGCTTCTACTCATTTTAATGGAATTCTATGTTGCTGCTATAGAAAGGGCTTAGTGATTTCAATGTTATAGCAGTGGAACATGCTGAGACAACAGCCAAGACAACTTTATTCCCCAGCACCTCTTAGCTGTGGTGCACCTGCTTTTAAGTCAATATAAACCCCAAAATAATAAAATGTAAATTTCTTGTGCTTGATCTGAAGTGTCTCAGCTTGTGCTCCCAAAGGGATAACAGAAAAGAGGCAGGGAAATGGTGCAGAATGAAGTGCTATCATCTGCCGTAAGAGATTTCACAAGCAGAATTTCACAACTGCATTTTCCTAGTCAATGAATTGTAACACTAGTGAGTAAGATAACAGGAGGTAATTGCAAGACACCGAGCTAAGAAAGCTCTGCTGAGACACGGAGCTGCAAACATTGGTATAGATCAGCCTTAGAGATTAAGATTTACTAGCATAATTTTTCGTGATAATCAGAGTTAAGTCATAGAATCTGCCACCTTTACTTATGTGTGACAAACTGCAGCTGAGCTGAAGACCTCAGACCACTGTACAAAAGAATAACTGACTTTTTTTTGCTGAAAAAAAAGGTAGTCAAAACCTGAACCCATTGGGAATCCAACATCTGCTTTGAAAGGGGCTGAAGAGGTAACTCCCACCCCTGTCCCCTGCAGGCTGGGATAGGAGAGGAAAACAGGAAGTTTTATTCATCTTACTTTCTTTTTCGACTTTCCAAGTTACAGTCTCCAGCTGTTTCCATCAACTTTGTTTTCTAAAAAAAAGAGACCTCTATAGAGCCCTTCAGCTTTCTTCAAGTGGTTCTTTGTTGAAACCTGCCCTGCATTTTTTTCAATGATTCCAGAGTAGTCGTCTTTCTTCTTTTCCCAAAACAAACATCTCTTACCCAGTTTCTCCTCAGCCTGAAAGGAAAGAAACAAAAGCAAAATGAAAACAGTGGCCTGGGGGTGAAGAGAGAAGAATGGTGTCTACAGCAAGAAATGTGGCCATGCAATGTCAGACCTCAAGTGTTTATCACAGGAGACAAGTGAAAGCCTACCAGCAGGCAGGGAGCAAGGGTGCCTTCCACTTTGCCTAAAATCAGCACTTTACAGAATGTTCCCTGATACAGACTGACAATACCACTCAGTGTTTTGGGACTGCCAGGCTGGTATTTTAAGTGGTACTCATCATGTACCCTGTATCCCACTTGCAAGGCAAATTCTTCCAAGTGTTACCCTTCCCAGAAGTGCATTAACCCACATGGACTGTAATATGTAGAAACTAGCTGCTTTCCTTTCTTGCCTCCTTTGGTATAGGAGCAAGGCCAGAAACCCCTGCCAATGCTGGGGATCAATTAGCTGACTTTGAGACAGTTGGAATAGCTGTCATTGTTGTTCTTTCCTCTCTCTCTTTGCAGCTCAGGGAAGTGAGATTATTGGGTGTTTTTCATAAGGTGTCTGGAAGCAACTGTCTGAAGTAGAGAGGGATAATCTGTAGAAGTGCCTCTTTGTTTTGCAAGTCCAGCTTGTGTTTCAGGGCTCTGTAGCAGGAAGTAAAAAGCAGCAAATGATATTTATAGGCAACTAATACTCCAGTGTTGAGGCCAAATTATGAATACTCTTGGGTGATGATATTAATACAGTCTTTGATACTTGTGGTTTGGTTTGTTGTTTTATTTTAAATGCCTCATATTAGCATAAGTACAGAATGTTTAAACTGTTGGAGAGATAATTTGCAGGGTTTTACCCAACCAACTTTTATTCATGTTGGAGGTAGACCTATTCTTGTCTCCTGCAATGTTAAGGGTCTGCTTTTGAACTGATTTTTCCTGGGAATTTTCTGTAAATTTTGTAGATATTGTTAAGAATAAAGCAATGGGGAAAACATGCTTTTGTTGACTAAAAATTTGCTAAAAGAAAAGTGACAGGTTTCAAATCAACTGGATTTCAAAACTGGAACTGGGTGGGGAAAGCTATGACTGACTGACTAGCTGCAGATCTGCCAAGGGTGCTGTATCTATGGGACTAGCTGAGGGAAAAGATGAGGATAAGGACCCAATAAGGCTGAGGGAATTAAAAAGAGATTGGTGGGGAAATGAACCAGGCAGTCAAAGTGCATGTTCCAGTTCCCTGATAGTGGTCTCTGACACTTACCACCATTTTCTGACATGCCATTAGCCGAAGAGCAGAGATCTCTGCAGTGCATTTAAAGGCCCCACTTACCTCCTGGTAGCCTTGTGAATGGCAGTACAAGGAAATTGGTTGCTTTTTTTGAAAACCAAAT
This sequence comes from Loriculus beryllinus, assembly GCA_039877255.1. Taxonomy (NCBI): domain Eukaryota; kingdom Metazoa; phylum Chordata; class Aves; order Psittaciformes; family Psittacidae; genus Loriculus; species Loriculus beryllinus. The sequence goes on along the minus strand of JBCJKH010027563.1, from coordinate 3,364 downwards.
GTTATTTATATGCCAGCTGAAGAAAATGTTAAAGTTGAAAACTTTGGTAGTACTTGTGTTCATGCAGGTTGTCTTCCTTGACAAGGTTCATTCTATAAGCAGCACCAGAAGTTCTAGGAACTGGTCATGGTTACACAGTTAAAGACACCGTGAGACCTTTCTCACTTCATTGGTCCCAGAAATTGTACGCAGTGTAGAGAAGGAGACAGAATTTGGGAAGAGAACATATGGCAAGGGAGTGACGTTCTACCCTGGAGAATTGGATACTGTCCCTTTTTCTGTCACACAGCTCTGATGTGATGATAGCTGAGTCACTCAAGCCAATCTTTTCAGAAGCTGTCAATAGTTTTACATTGCTTTTATTCTTGGTGCAGGACTTGTAGGCGTGCTGAACTCTCAGAGCTGAAGTCAGTGAGAGCCATGTTCCCAATAAAGAATAATATTCCAAAAATCAGATTCAAGGAATTTAAAATCATGTCCAACATGATTATGTTTGGCCTTAATCTTCCTAGGACCCACCAGCTTTCAGTGTGAAGGGACACTGCCAAGCCCTCTCACTTTGAAGTGATACTGTACTAGGAGTTCACTGTGAAGCTCTCTGTTATGAGGGAGTTATGTCTCCAAGAAAACCCTGTAAGGAAATGAGGGATACTGTCTTCAGAGCAGATTTTGAACAACATGCAGGAAATAAGGCAAGTGTAAGTCATGTTGAACTGCAACAAGAAAACAAAAGGTGGAATAACCTGCTTATATCACTAGCATGCTATCCTTTGAGCCATGTGAACGTGCTAAAGGCATGTGTGTAAGTATACATATATATATATATGTATATATATATGTCTTGTCAGCTACAAACTCCTCCAAATTCTCATCTTGCTAGTTATTTTCCATGGATGTTTAGTAACATAGAAAGTGTACAAATGAGGAAATAAGCAATTTCTCCAGGTTAGGCAACTTCCCTTACAGGAAAAGGTCACCTTTTTCACATTCACTGCAAAAAGTCAGACTGTTAGTACTGCAGCAAGTGGGCTCAGCCCTTTTCCAAGTCTGACATTGCCAGCATTTGCTCAGGTCTCTGACAAAAACAAGACAAGCACAAGATGAGAAAGAAGCCACTGAAAAACACAATCACCAGTGCTCCAGCCTGCATTCTTGACTCCTGCCCCATTACCTGATGGTTTCACTAGCTTGTCTGAAACTTTCCTGAACCATGGCTCTTCCAGTGTTAGAGCAGTAGGCACATTAGAAACATAACTAATTGTCTGCTGAGCTGGGTGCAGTGCTTTAGGGGTAAATAGAGCAATATTATCACTTCCTATGTGACTGGGAACTTGTGATCGTGATAAATATCTAAAGGAAAACCCATGATCATAAGGATTTTTCCAGCTAAGAAGAGAAATTAACGTTTTCTGAAATGAGGCTTCTCTAGTGCAATCCGATTTAATTGCAAAGAAAGTAAAAAGCCCTCTCCTTCTTCACACAACAAGAACTGCAGAAAAGGCATGGCCTCTGTTTACAGCTCAAGTCTATTTTCCATTAAACACTTAGTATAAAAGCTCTTTTTCCCTTTTCTCTCTGCTTTTCTCGGAGGCACATTCCTGGCTCTTGTTAAGTGTGTGTTGCTGGCTTTTTCCTTGCCCCCATCTGTCTCTTCTTTGATCTTTTTGTCTCTCTCATAGACACCCAACTGATCACAAAACAATGGCCAATGAAACCCTTCCACTCATGTGTCATGCAGGTGCCTTGGTTTAGGACAGTGACATCTGCTAATGGTTGGAAGCAAGGCTACAGTAGTTTTGGCTGTGTGGTCCTGTAGTGAACTTAGCTGTTTTTCACAGCTGAGGGTTATAAGGGTAATGTTCACTATGATTTAGAGACATTTTAATCCATGTAGTAATGAAACTGTTGATGAGAAGTTGGACTGTTTCTCAGCAGCATTGAGAAACACTGAAAGCATAGCACTTGAGGCTGTACTAGAGAACAAAGGCCCTTTCATCTTCTTCTGGTTACAGTGTCTGTGCTTCATCTACTTATGAACTTGATGCTCTTCCTCAAAGCTGTTGTGACTTAGAAGTCTGAAAAAATGTGCTTAAAGCATTTAAGCGTTACCATAGTTCTTACATTCATTACTTCAGTCCTCGGGAAAGTTATGAAACGACTCGTCCTGAGGGCTATCACAAGTCAAATCAAGCATATGATTGAGAAAAGCCAGCAGGGATTCACCAGGGGCAAATCATGCTTGACAAACCTGATTGCCTTCCATGGTAAAGTTACCTGCTCAGTTGATGTGAACATTACCTGCCTGGGTTTCTCCAAGGTTTTTGATACAGTTTTCCACAGTCTCCCTCTAGAGAAACTGATATGTTGTAGTCTAGACAAGTGATCAGTGCAGTGGGTAGGGACTGGCTGACCAGCTGTACCCAGAGCGTGGTGGTGAATAGCTTCTTCTCAAACTGGCAACCTAGCATTAACGGGGTGCTCCTCGGGATCAATCTTTGGCCCAATGCTGTTTCATATCTTCATAAATTATCTGGAAGATGGGATCAAGTGTACCCTGACCAAGTTTGCTAATGATAACAAACTGAGTGGGGAAGTGGACACTTTGGAAGGTAGAGCCATCCTGCAGGAAGATCTGGGTAGCCTGGAAGAGTGGGATAACAAGAGCTTCATGAAATTCAACAAGGACAAGTGCAAGGACTTGCACCTGGGAAAACACAACCCAAGAGTGCGGTACAGGCTGGTACCCAGCTAGGGATCAGCTCTGTGGAAAGGGACCTGGGGGTACTGGTGGACAGACAGCTCAATGTGAGCAAACAGTGTGCAAAGAAAGCCAACAGAATGCTGGGTTAGATCAACAAGGGCATTGCCAGCAAGACAATAAAGTCATTATCCCACTCAGTGCTGGTCATGCCACACCTGGAATACTGTGTTCAATTTTGGCCCCTGCTATACAAAAATGTGGGGACAAAATGGAGGGGGTCCAGAGAAAAGCCACAGAGATGATCGAAGGACTGGGAAGGCTGATGTATGAGGAAAGACTGAGAGAACTGGGTTTGTTTGGCCTTGAGAAAAGAAGGCTTAGGGGAGAGTTTTTCTGCGTGTTTAAAGGTTGGTTACAGGGATGGGGACTCCTTTATTACAAGAAGTCATATGGAAAACATGAGGGGTAATGGGTACAAATCAATCCTGGGAAGATTCTGGTTGATCACAAGAGGAAAATTTTTCACAATGAGAACAATCAGAATAATCTCCTCAGGGAAGTGGTGGATTCCCCAGTGTTAGATACTTTTAAGGTTCAGCTGCGCAGGGTGCTAGACTGTGCTTTTGCCAAGAAAGGTTGGACCAGATAATCTATGAGATCCCT